>JAIUZE010007497.1:0-88764 GCA_022085475.1 Heliosperma pusillum | reverse complement strand
AATTGAAAATTTCAACTAAAACATTTGAATTTTAGCTTTTACTTTTCCTCAATCCACCACTAGCCAGACTATATTTTAATACCGAGTACATCAACTATCGAGCATACAAGTCTATCATTTGTTAATTACTTTTGATTACAATACCCAAAATAAATAATATTGATAAGGAAAAATAACAATTTACCACCTATTATATTCCCAATTTTAAACCACCTAACTTTTATGTTTATCCCTATTCCCTACCAATCTCACTTTTGTGCATACTATCGGGACGGTTTTTTTTTTATTTATCGATTCGACTTCATTTTATTGTCTTACGTAAATTTGCAATGACTAATATACCCTTACACATTACATAGGCTTATTTATTGCTTCTCATTTTAACGCATTCTAATCTTTTGCTATCAACTGGAAAAATCGGCAATATAAACATGGAACCCTAAAATTCAATTTTTCCCATTTCTTCGTCCTGTGTCATCAAAATTCCCTCTATCTTCAATCTCTATCACAAATTAAATAGCTAATATCTCCTGCGTTATTCCTTTCATCGTAGTTAATTTTTCTAATTTAAGGATACGGATTGTCAGTAAGTTTAATTTAAATTTCTGGGTTAATTTTAATTATGGGTTTTCAGACTGATTAATTCGTCGGAGGTCACGATTTGTAGGTGACTTTACAAGCTTGATTAATACGGATTGCCGTTGGGGTTTTAAATTATACAACTAACGAAACAAGGCAATGGTAGGATGATATATGAAAATGGTCGGTAAGGGTAAAACGGTCTTTGCAAATTTACGTAAGACGATAAAATGAAGTCGAGTTGATAAATACAAAAAACCGTTAACAGAATGGACAATAAGTGAGATTGATGGGGATAAACATAAAAGTTAGACTTTATTTGGTAAAATTAGCTGAAAAAGTAACTGAAATCTTAAAAGTTAACTGAAAACTAAAAAGCTAATTGAAACCTGAAAAATCGTAACTGATTTAATAATAATGTTGGGCAAAAAAGCTGAAAAAGTAGCTCATTCTTTTTGTAAAATTTTAGTCAAAAAAGTTACTTTAGTCAAAAAAGTTACTTTAGTCAAAACAGGTACCTGAAATGTCATATCAAACAGGGCCTTAGGTGGTTATTTGTAAAGTATAATATAATAGTTGGTAAATTGTAAAATTGGGAACATAATAGGTGGTAAATTGTAATTTGTAAAGTTACTTTTGTAGCAATTGGGAAGGTTCGTCAAGATATATTGCAGCTCCATATTTGCACACTTAGAATAGTCCTTCTCGTCAACTTCCAATTCACATAGTTTGGGAGCTTCCATTCCCCCTGATGAGAAGGATTCCATACCATGGCACTCATCAATAGAAACAGTCTCCAAGGACGGCAATTTGGGAGCAACTGCGTATAAACCACTTCATTTCTGAGCAACTGCGTAGAGACACGTGATGCGATTTGGGGAGTTTTTTTTTTCAAAACGGGGCTCATAATCAAAGAAGTTAATAAAATGGGTGTTTTTTCAAAGTTATTAACCAAAATGGGTCCACGTCAGCCCGAAGCTAGGTTCGGACCAAAGTCGCTCTCCCGCTAAGCGATTAGGTGTCAATAATCCAATATACACTATTTGAAAAGGCAAAAAAAAAAGGGATTTTCTATCGTGTACCCTTGTGTTTTCTCGAATTCTAACATATACCCTCGATTTTTAAGAAACATCTGATATACCCCTGAACTCCTATATTAGTTTCTAAGATACCCCAATTATCCAAATTTGAGTTTTTGAATGGTTACTTAATGTCAGTAAAAATTTTATATTGATGAGTAAATAAGGATTTTATTAACGATTACAAATGTTTTTGACGAATAAGCAATTAAAACCGTCAAAATATAATATTAGAATTGTAAAATTTTAGCATTTAGGGTATTTGTAGAACAATTTATTGAGTTTAAGGGTATCCTGTGTGATTTTGAAAATCCGAGCGTATATCGCAGAATCTGAAAAAACACAGGGGTAAAGTCGCTGAGGAGGAGAGCGACTTGCTACAGTTAGACCTGGCAAATGGGTCAAACGGGTCGGGTTTGGGTCGGGTCAGTTTGGGTCGGGTCATATCGGGTCTGCTCAACCTTTCGGGTCGGGTCGGGTCGGGTCGGGTCATTTGCGGGTTCGGGTCAGTTTTGGGTTTGGGTCACTTCGGGTTTGGGTTATTTCGGGTTTGAGTCATTTTGGGTCGGGTTATTTTAGATTCATTTCCAATTTATTTAGGCCATTTTCAAGTCAAAATGATCAAGTTAGTTTTCAAGTCAAGCCCGGCGTCGAGCCAAACTCGCACGAGCCGACTTCGACCAAGCCGAGCTTGAGCTGATTGTGGGCTGTCTCGTCTCATTATCAGTATATCACCCCTAATCACAATAAATTGGGTCATTTAGGATCATTTTAAATCGGGTTGTCTGTGGGTAGGTGGTTTTAGGTCGGGTTATTTTGGGTCGGGTCTATTTCGGGTCAGTCAAAGTTCGGGTCGGGTCTGGGTCGGGTTGGGTCAATTCGGGTTTCGGGTCATCCTCGGGTCAAGCAGTTCCGGGTCGCTTTCGGGTCTCGGGTCAGCCTTATCGGGTCGGGTTATTCGGGTCGGGTCAGTTTTGCCAGGTCTAGCTACAGTGGTCGCTTTTCTGGACAGTGACTTACTACAGTAATTTATTTATTTATTTATTTATTTTGCTGCAATTTTACTCTCCAAAATCAATCCAAGTCGCTCTCCGGCTGAGCGACTTTGTCCCAAATTCAGTTATTTTATATATTTTTCTACTTATTTACAAGTTGCTAAAGTCGTCCTTCGGCTGAGCGACTTTAAACCTTAATCCAGCTTCGTCAAAACCGATCCTACGTGGACCCATTTTTGATCATTACTTAGAAAGAAAACTCACTTTGCTAATTAATACTCCCTCATATTTATAATAACATTCCCCCTTTTCATTTTCATCTATTCACAATACCTTCCCTTTCCTTTTTTGGTAAACTTTTATACTTATTTTAATCACATCACCCCACAATAATACCTCATAATACCCATATTTTATCTTATTTTAATCACTCTACCCCACAACAATAATTATTTTAATAACTTCACACCACAATAATACCCCACAATACATTTTCTCTCTCCAATCACCTCACCCTACCACAATACTTTACCATATTTAATTACTCGCCTTTAATTTTTGGTCCATTTTTGAATGAGGAAAGTTATTATGAATAGAAGGGAGTATGTTGTTAGAACCTACGAAGTATTTTTTAAAAAAAACTCCAATTTGGGCGCAATTAAAGGCTCGGAAGAAAATGACAACCACCTTGAACATAATCTAATCTCCACCCTCTCTAATAATGGTAGTACTCGAACTTCATTCCTTTTTTCAGACAGAAAACACTGAATATTCTCATAGAGTTCTATCTTCACTTCTTTTAGTTTTGGAGCAATAAAGGATCCTGACCAAAATGATTCGATGTTATCACAAGACTGCAATTCAACACTTTCAAGGGATGGAAATTGTATTTCAGTGTGCGGTTTGGTAGCAAACTTGGCGATGCTCAATAAGTCTAACTTTAGGATCCTCAGGTGAGGGAAACTATAAACGATTTCTTCTCCGTCGCGAAATAGCTCATCCTTGATTATTACTTCTATGTCTGAAAAATTTCTAATCTCAAGATTCTCGAGTAGCTGCAATTGTTCTTTACCTTTACTGAGTAGATCAGCTGAGAATACATATTTACAACATAAATTAATAAGGGAGAGGGTGCGAATATTTTTGCAAGGGAAAAATCTCCAGTTTTGGCATACTCTGCAACGTTATTTCTATTAGACGTGCACAAAACGATACAACAACATCATCGTCTTCACCGTCAAACAATTGTTCCAATGACTTGCATCCACTAACAAAAAGGTTTTTTAAGTACGGAAGTTGAGAATATGTGCAAAAGACCTCCTCATTTCCCGTTGAAACTGAGAATAGGAATTTGATATTATCGAAGTCATTGACTTCCAAATGGGACAATTTGTGAGACACGGAGTGAGGAATTGACACAAATCTATGGATACTACCCAGTCTTAATTGTACTCTCAGCAGGAGATACTCGACCTAGTGGACTTCACTCGGTCGAGTGCAAGCAACCGAACTCGGCTGAGGCCTGAGTGCACACTTACTCGGTCGAGTATGACGGGATTCGGACCGCGATAAATATACTTCGGGACTTAATTTATAAATCATTATTTACAATTACGTTTCTCTCTCTAGAAATCTAAACCTAATCCTCATACTCTCAAACCTCAACCATCCTAGGGGACTACCACCTGTGAAACCGCCGCGGAACGCTAGCGGCAAGCGTGACCGTCCTAATAAGGAGGACAACTAGTCTGATTATGTAAGTACTTTTTTCATAGTTATTCTTTGACTTTAGCGACCATAGTTGTAATAGGGTTGTATTGTGTTGTAGATCAGATTGATGATGCGATGTGTACTTGTACCAGTGTGTGTGCGCGCGTCGGATGATGGCTAATTGCAGGAACGCTAAAAGGTAGGGTTTCCATACTCAGTAATTGTGTGTGTTACTCATTGTAATAAGATGATTATTGATTCTTGATATGTGACTGATGATGATGTTGATGGGGTCGACGAGTTGTACTGTAGTTAATGGAGGTTTGGTTGTTTTGAAAGAAACTGGTAATGTCAAGTGAAAAAAAAATGAGTTTTGTTGTTTTGAAAGCCATAAATGTCGTGTCCCCCAACTACGGGCTGTGTCCACTTGTTTTGGACCGTGTCCGACACGCTGTGAATTAAAATAAAACCGACGACACGGTTTTTGAGGTGTTGGACACGTTTTGTGTCGTGTCCTAGGCGTGTCCGTGTCCGACACGTGGAGTCTATAAAAGGGTCGTGTCCGTGCAACCTAGCTTATATATCAGAGTAGCAATAATGATGCCCAGTAGACAGTGTTCTTCATAAATTCATAATCGACGTCATAAATAAATTAGGATTTATTTATAATGGTACTCTACCATAATACAAAGATCGATATTACTCCCTCCGTTCAATATTATTTTTCTACTATTTTACTTTAAGTTGTTCATAATTGTTTCAGTCAAAAACAATCAAGTACTTTGGAGTACAAGTTTATGGTGATTATCTTTGTATGCAAACTAGATGAGTAAGCAACTCCGCTTCCTCCAAGGGGTGACCTACATATGGGCTCTCCAAAGACTAGGATCTTGATGTCACCAAAAAAACAACAACTGTATTAGGATAGCTACTATCCTATATTAATTAGTTGCTTTTATTAGGCTATTACTATCTAATTGTTGGCTTCTCATCTCCTCTTCTTACGTTGCTTTTGTATTTCTATATATACCTTTTATGGTAAATCTAATAAAGGAACTCACTTCCCTTATATCTCCTTTAACATGGTATCAGTGACTTCTCTATTCCCAAATTTAACCTAACAATCCCAAAATCACGAAAACCATCAACTCAAAATCATGGCCGGTGACGATATACCGGACGGCCACCAGAAAATTGATCCCCTACTATCTCGGTTCACATGATGTTCCGGGGGCAAAAATTTCCAATATTGTTTTACGTCGTGACAACTACGACGCTTGGCAAAAATCAATGACGTTTTCACTAAAATCGCGTCGCAAATACGGTTTCGTTGATGGGACGATTAAATAATCCACACCCGAATTCGAACTCGAAAATTGGGTGGTTGTCAATTGCACACTTATTCAATGGATACGCAACATGATTGATCCGACTTTGCTTGATAATATTGATTATCCTGATGATGCCGCTGTTTTGTGGTCCGAAATCAAAGGGCAATATGCTGTTGTTGATGGAACGATGGTTCATAGTTTGAAAACACAATTAAATAATTGTAAACAATCAAAAGGCATGAATGTTACATCCTATTTTGGGAAACTGAAAAGTCTCTGGGACTCTCTTGTTCGACACGAACCTCCATTTGCGTGTCGGTGTGGAAAGTGCGAATGCGGCATCGGGGAAAAGGCGATTCACCGCCAGGACAACGAACGGCTCCATCAATTTTTCATGGGTCTTGATCCCACCCTTTACGGTAATGTCCGATCCTCTCAATTTCAATTGGATCCTTTGCCTTCCCTTACCCGTGCTTATAATCTCGTTCTTCAAGAAGAACGTTTGCGAGTCGAAAATCAACAAACTTCCCCTGATATTGCTATTTTTGCTACCCCTAATAATACCCCTGATTGGCATTTGCTTCGTGACAAAGAACGGACTGACAAATTTAAACTCATGTGCACTCACTGTGAAACTCGTGGACATGAGTCGGCTCGCTGTTTTTTTTAAAACTTTGCGCTTTCCTGAGTGGTGGGGCGATAGACCCCGTACCATTGCTGAATATCGGATTTATAGGGCTCGTGCTGCAACTCGTGGCTCAGGTGCGTCGGGTTCTTCTACGAGCGGGACCCACAGTGGGCCTGGTCCAAGCAGCGGCTCCAAAACAGCCTCGGATTCCTATATATGTCCGTGCCAATGCAGTTGTTACTACTGCCTCAGCCCATTCTTTGCTTGATGCGGATCGTTTAAGTGGTATGTGTAAATGGATTATTGATACCGACGCCTCACATCATGTTACTGGTACTTTATCTTTGTTGGAGAATCAAATCCAAATTCCGGGTCGCACTGTTGGACTTCCCAATAGTCAACAAGTTGTGGCTTCCGTAATGGGTTCGGTTTATATTAATGATTTTCTTACACTTCGAGGCGTCTTGTTTGTTTGTTTATATTAATGATTAATGATTTAATCTCTGTCTCTCAACTTACTATTGACAATATTTTCACATTCCAATTTACTAAAAATACTTGTCTTATTCAGGACCCTTCTTCGAGGAAGACGATTGGAGCAGGTGAGCTACGGGACGGACTGTTTTGGATTTTTTTGAGGGAGCGGCCATTGACGGTGCACACAGTGACTGGACAAGGGAATTTCGACCTTTGGCATAGGCGTCTTGGGCATCCGTCGGATAAAGTGGTCAAGCCTATTCCCTTTTTTAGTACCTTAATTTGCAATAAGGATGTGTGTGATGCTTGTATTTGGCTAAACAACATCGTGATGTTTTTGTTTCCAACAATAAGCGTGCCTCTACTTTATTTGAATTAATCCATTGCGACCTTTTGGGTCCGTATCGTATTGCTTCCTCTTGTGGTGCGAAATGTTTTTTGACAATAGTGGATGATTATTCCCGGGCAACATGGGTATATTTATTGCTTGACAAAACTGAGGTGACGGATATGTTCATGAGCTTTATTAATATGGTTCAAACACAATTTTCACAAACAATTAAAAGTGTGAGGAGCGATAATGGAACCGAGTTTAATGCCATGTCTGGTTATTTTTTTAAGAATGGTATTAAATTTGAGACATCTTGTGTGGGTACTCCGAAACAAAACGGACGGGTTGAGCGTAAACACCGTCACATTTTAAATGTGGCTCGGGCTCTACGATTTCAGGCAAATTTACCAAAGAGTTTTTGGGGAGAATGTATTTTATCTGCTGTGTACTTAATTAATAGTACCCCATCACCTTTACTTCATAATTCGACTCCCTATGAATGCCTTTATGGAGTTGCACCGTCATATGCCAATTTACGGGTGTTTGGTTGCCTATCTTATGCTCATAATCAAAATACGGGTGGGGACAAGTTTGAGAAACGTAGTCGACGTAGTATTTTTGTTGGATATCCTAGTAACAAAAAGGGCTGGAAACTTTATGATCTCGACACTGAGACCTTCTTTGTCTCTCGCGATGTTATCTTCCATGAGTCGATTTTCCCTTTTGCTACCTCGACTACTACCGTTCCTACATCCCCTGGACCTGATATTTTTATACCCGATGAACCATTTAATGGTTCGCCTGCCTCTCCCGGATCCCCTACAGCTGCTGCCCATACTGGTCCTGTTCAGACCGACACAGCAGCTCCGTCTGCCACTGCTCTGCCCGAGGACACGGATCTGATCAGGCCGCGACAGGACCATCTGATCCTATTCTGTCCGAGACTGATGCTAACATGGGCAAAGGACGTCGATTGAAGTTTCCTAGATCACGTCTTTCGGGCTATGTTCTTGACACTACTAACAGTCCATCCCCTCCTTCAAGCCCACCTAGCTCTCCAATGTCCTCCTCAGGTACACCTTATACCCTCGTTAATTATGTCAATTGCAATATCTTTTCTGCCAAACATTGTGCCTTCCTTGCAGCCATCACTAATGGAACCGCCGTCTTTTAAAGATGTAATTCAAGATCCTGGTTGGTGCGCTGCAATGCAAGAGGAAATTGCCGCTCTTGAGCGCAATGGCACGTGGGATTTGGCATCGCTTCCGCCTGATAAAAAAGGCATTAGGGTGTCGATGGGTGTACAAAATAAAGTATAAGTCGGATGGCTCCATTGAACGACTAAAAGCACGCCTTGTTGTGTTCGGGAATCATCAGGTTGAAGGGCTTGATTACGGTGAGACATTTGCTCCGGTTGTCAAGATGGGTACGATTCGTGCTTTTCTAGCCGTTGCTGCTATCAGTAATTGGGAGTTACACCAAATGGACGTCCATAATGCCTTCTTACATGGTGATTTAACTGAAGAGGTTTATATGCGTCTTCCTCCGGGTTTTAGTCGTGGAAAAGATGGTAAAGTCTGCCGTCTCAAGAAGTCTTTATATGGCCTCCGGCAAGCTCCACGGTGTTGGTTTGCTAAGCTTACTTCGGCCCTTAAAACTTACGGTTTCAAGCAATCTTATTGTGACTACTCATTATTTTCTTACTTGCAAGGCAAGGTACGTCTTTTTATTCTTATTTATGTGGACGACCTGGTCATTGCTGGTAACGATTCTTCCGCTGTTGCACAATTCAAGGAGTATTTGGGAAATTGTTTTCATATGAAGGATTTGGGCCCCTTGAAATATTTTTTGGGCCTTGAAGTCTCTCGTAGTAGGGAGGGTATTTCTATCTCGCAACGCAAATACATTCTCGATATTATTTCCGAGACTGATTTGCTCGGTGCAAAGCCCGCTCTTACTCCCATGGAACAACACCATAAATTAGATGAGCTCTCGGGTGACTTCTTTCCTCATGTCGAGTCCTATAGACGGCTGGTCGGGAGGCTTGTTTATCTCTCTGTTACCCGTCATGACCTTTCATACGGGGTGCACATGCTTTCACGGTTTATGCACCAACCGAGGCAGAAGCATATGGATGGTGCATTACGGGTTGTTCGCTATCTTAAAGGTTGTCCTGGCTAAGGTCTTCTCCTAAGGGCTGATAGTTCTTTACATATTTCCGGATGGTGTGATTCGGATTGGGCAACTGACTCTCTTTCTCGTCGATCCGTTACGGGATGGTATATATTTCTTGGGGACTCGCCTATCTCATGGAAAACTCGCAAACAAAACACCGTCTCTCTGTCCTCGGCTGAAGCCGAATATCGCTCTATGGCAAATATTGTCTGTGAATTAAAATGGTTGAAGGGTCTTTTGACGATTTTGGGGTTTCTTTGACTCGGCCCATGACTGTTTTTTCGGATAGTTCGTCCGCCCTTCAACTTGCTCATAATCCCGTCTTTCACGAACGCACGAAACATATTGAGATTGATTGCCATTTTGTGCGTGACGCCATTACGGGGGGTTTGATTGCCCCTTCTTACGTCTCTACTAAGGATAATCTCGCTGATCTCTTTACCAAAGCGCTCGGTTCTCCACAGTTTTGGGCTCTTCTTCGCAAGCTGGGCATTCTAGACCTTCATGCTTCCGCTTGAGGGGTATTAGGATAGCTATTATCCTATATTAATTAGTTGCTTTTATTAGGCTATTACTATCTAATTGTTGGCTTCTCATCTCCTCTTCTTACGTTGCTTTTGTATATCTATATATACCTTTTATGGTAAATCTAATAAAGGAACTCTCTCCCCTTATATCTCCTTTAACAAACTGGGATATGAGTCCACCTACACAAGTAGCAAACACGGCCCCGAGGGATTACTAGAAATCGTAACAACATCCTGTTACCAAAACCATGCCAACAAATCTTCCTTTTTCTTAATCATGCCTGCAGTCTCTATGGTCATTTGATAATCTTACCAATATAATTTGATGGAGAAAGGTGTATTCTAGGGTTAGTGAATTGAGGAACCGAAATTTGAACTTGTGGATTTAGAGGAAAAGGAAGGTTCTTTTGTTGTTAAGAGTTGGATGCGCCTAGGTCGGGGGTTGAGCTGTTTCAGCGAGTTCTTTATTTACGTGTTTTGGTAGAAATTTGGAGTCTCAAGCAAGAAAATGGGATAAACGTTTAGGTGGTGTTATCTGCTTCATGCCATACTTGTTAGGATCAAGAAAATGCAATCTTTAACCTCGTTCATGTCTGTTTAGCCGCTTTCTTCTCATCAGTTTGTCATTCGAATTGGGTTGATTTGCAGTTCTGAGCATGTTTTTGATTTCGGTTTCTGATGGTGTTGGATGAGCTATGAGAGTTTAAACTAAAAGTAATTCATTCAGACTAGAGTAGGTTCATGGTTGTTTAATTACTATAAAGTACACGCTTTAATGTTGATTTTCCAACGTTCTTTATAGTTGCTCTGATGCTGTTTTGTTGAAACTATGCTTTTGTTTTTGATTGTATTTTGAGGGTTTTTATTTATTTTATGCTGTTGTGGAGTATCGGCGTAAATTATTGAATTTTTAGTCATTTTTTTAGCTTTGACGCCTTATCAGTTTTTGAAGATGTTTTGTGTGTGGGTAAGTATGAAGATGTGCTTGTATTGCTGATTCCGGACATTCATAGTTGTATGGCAAATGTCATTTAGGGAAGCCATAGTTAAAACTGAGTTGTAATTTACAATTATAAGAGTAAGCACTGCACAGTAAACTTATGAAGATGTGATTTAGAATGTTTCCATACTTCGGGGAGTGTTATTTCTTATTAGATTTGAATCTCAGATTTATGGTTTCTTAATTTCTTTCTATTATCAATGTCGAGAATAAATTTTGAATCGCCTCTACCTTCTATGTAACTTAGATGAGAGGATGTATATGTGGAAAAAATGTCTCCCAGTTTCTATAGAAACTCCCTGACGTCTGCTTTGTGTACAATATGTATTATTTGCGTCTCTTTCCTTTTGTTTGGATGGAGGAGTTTAAAAAACCAGGTAGAGTAGGGAAAGGCACGGGAACAATTTCCCTTGTTTGCTTAGCAAATTGGGTTGAAGGGACATTAATGGTGTCCATTTTCCCTACTGTAAGCGATATTAAAATCCTTCCAATATAGGAAAGGCTTGGAAGAAAAATGGCATTAGTCTGCTCCCTCCTTTCATCTTGTTACCGTATCCAATCAATAGTGGGTTATTATCCGTACCAGACATCCAGGTTTTGGGCTTGGTACAACTGAATCTTTCGTCTACACTAAAATTTCTCTTACAAGCCTTCTCCCCCCAATCCAACCCTCAATAATGTTAGGGAAGAAGTCAGGAACGGCTACCAACATGCTTTGAATTTGATGAAACAGGTCTAGACAAATACGAATTATACCGTGGCCGTAATGTTGTTTCTAGCCCTATTGTGGCGTAAGGTAATATGGCGGCATGCTAGAATAGACATGTTTCACTTGGCGCGAGCTTTGTGAACAATACGATAGTACTCCTAGTAGCAATTAAGATTAATAGATAACTAAGCATTTATTAACTACTCCGTAGGTATATTTGTGTTTTTCTGATATCTTCAAGTTCTCAGCTCATATCATCACTCTTTACATCCTGCAGGTAAATTTGGGAGGGTTATTGATTTTCTGCGAAAGCAACTCCACAGAGACACTTTGGTATGTCATGTTCTGGATCTTTGACTCTGCTTCATGTGAGAAGTTACTAAATACTAATACTGCTGGGTTTTTGGACAGTTTGTGTATGTCAACAGCGCTTTCTCTCCTAACCCAGATGAATTGGTGTCGGATCTTTACAACGTAAGTGTTGGGTTCATATTGATGATGACATGCCAATTTAACATGTTTATCAAGTGACTATTTCTTAGGTTCCAATGCCTCTCCATTTGCAATGTTGATCAAGAACGAAGTCAAAGATCATGTCAAGAATCCTTCGTAGTTGGGTTTGTCCTAGGTTATGAATACAATTGTAAAAGTAATAGAATACTTCTTATGGCAATAGTTTGTGACAACAGTAAGCATAACTGTTGCCTCAATGTCTGGATAATAACAGTTGTACTTATGAAAACTGGTAACAGTAAGTACAACAGTTGCTTCTATCTGCAACTCTTGAAACGAAACCATTTTGTCATTTCAAATATCATTTTCGTCAAAAATGTGTTTTATAAACAAATCTGAATTGGGAATTGATTTATTAAATTATTTGAAAAATGTTTTACTTTTTAGAAAAAGGCAAAGGAAGGCTTTTTGAAAAAGCTAACATAGCTTATATCCTCCATGTTTTAACCAAAGGTCAAAGACACTTTTATTGACTTTGTGTACTAACACTCAACCTCTCCATCATTACCTTTGGTAGCCTTACTTTCTTTGTGAAACATCTCTTTCAACAAGCTTACTTCTTTGTTGACATCCATACGTTTGAATGATCAACTCTCCCAATAATAATAATTTAATAACACTTCATGCTTACTCCCTACCTCTATAAATAGAGGACATTAAATGTTCAGATTCTTCAAGACTTTCCAAAGCATTATCTTTCATTTGCAAATTTGTTTAAGTGTTTTCCAAAACCTTTTCTTTGCAAAAGTATTCAAAGTCTTCAAAAGTTGCAGTCCAGACTACTGTTACCATTGTGATATATTCTTGTTACTTGAATAGTTAGATCTTATAAATTGTCCTCACAAGTTCTTTTTGAGAACAACATTTGAGGAACAAAGATCCTGTAACTTTTCAGTTCAAGAGTCGAGTTTTAGAACAAGTGTGTTCTTAAACTCTTTCGCAACCGGAGTAGGTTGTTGGCCATTTTATTGTAGGGGTTTTTAAGTTGTCGGAGTAGATTTCTTATTAACAAAGCAATATAATGAAGATTGGACGTAGGCCCTTAGAGTGAAGGCCAAACCAATTCAAAATCGTGTGTTGATCTTTCCTTTC
The DNA here is from genome assembly GCA_022085475.1 of Heliosperma pusillum. Taxonomy (NCBI): domain Eukaryota; kingdom Viridiplantae; phylum Streptophyta; class Magnoliopsida; order Caryophyllales; family Caryophyllaceae; genus Heliosperma; species Heliosperma pusillum. The sequence continues at coordinate 75,618 of JAIUZE010007497.1, read as the reverse complement.
ATTATTTCCGCTGCACTTTTTATTTACGTACTTTGATTAAGCATAGCAACAGTCTTCAATACTGTTAGCTACAGCTTCGCATTTCTCTGAAAGGAACTGGTAACGGTCCAACTAACTGTTACCACGATCAGAACATTTTGTTACACTTCCGCTCAACTCACTTTAATTCATAAAGACTTAGTTGAAAATTTTAAAAGGTACCTAATTCACCCCCTCCCCCTCTTAGGTACTAGGAATCCATACTCTTCAGTAAGCTTCTATTTTTTTTTCGTTATAAAGCATTTTAAAGTTTCAGATCTCAATTAACTAAAGTTTCGTTTAGGTTACATGAAGGTAACTACGTGCATCACTTTTATGTTTTATCCTTGTTCTTGATCACTAACCATGTTGCCTAATTGCAGAATTTCGGCATTGACGGTAAGCTGGTCGTGAACTATGCGTGTTCCATGGCATGGGGTTGACGTAGTGCTGCCAGTTGAGAGTATTAATACACCTAGATATTTTCACTGGTAAGTTCTGCTGTCTTTTGTACATCTGGATAAATCAGTCGCCTTTCATACTTAGCTTATCGATCTTTCATGTTTGAAGTCACTGATCGTTGGCCAACTTCGTAATTTGACCAGACATTCTAAGACGCTAAATTGCTGATTGAACTGTGAAGCATGACGGCGCCCTCTCTATGACTCAAATAGAACCGTTCTCCATTTCTGATCTAGACATTCATATGAACGAGCAATTGGTGTTTGTTTGTCTGCTACCAACTGTCTTACAATCTGGTATATATGTTTGCAATTAACTCGTTTTAGTACAGATTCATAATCTTTTCGTGCAAAGGAAAAAAAGGAAATACTCCGTACTTGCTAATTCTTGTGTGCATTAAATAGTCGACACTAACGAATCAATAATACTACGGTGTAGTACATCAGGGGAATACGGAAATAGACTCTACTGCTGTTTATTTTTCGTCTGAATTCCAAAAGTATGGACGTGCTCATAGGAATCAACCATGAAGAAGCTTGCTCAATCAATCAATATGGTATTCCACCGCCATCCTCCTCTTGGTTCTTCTCCCTCACCTTCGACATCCCCTCCACTATAGCCTCGTATGCCTCTCCCTCCCTCTTTCCCTTAATTTCGCCACCACCTCCGACAAGCCGTCCTTTTTTGCCTCCATCTCCACCTCCACATTCCCGCCCAAAGGCTTTAACTGTGTTGGATCCCAATTCTCAACTTTTTTACATATGACGCACAGAAATAAGCATGATTCCGCTCTCAATCAAGCTCAGGAGAATTGGATTGCTAACTGTTACCCCATTCTTGTATTGGGGTGGTGGGTTTTTTTGGCTTTCAAAAGGACTCATTATAATTGTATGACGGATATATTCATATTGACGTGAAAATAGAAGTGGCACACGATCCATCGTATGTTTAGGAATCATCATTGAATTGAAATGGTGAGAATTGCGGGAAAACAGAGGACAAACTAGGGAGTTTTCATGGGAGTTTTGACTGTAGTTTGGTAGATTCTCTTTGAGAATTTGGAATTGAAGCATTTGCCGATTTATTAGTTCTTCGTTAGGGATTCTTCCGTCTTTCCCTCCCTACAGGACGTTCTGAAATTCAGCGCCTCTCTGTTTCAGGTACACTGATTGCTCATATGGTTCATTTGATGTTTTTTCTTTCTTTCTCGGTCATGCACTTTATCTTCAAAGACGCGTTCTACATTTAGATGTCTCCTAAGTCGTAAAAGACATTGAGTAGTCGTACTTATGACGTGTTTGGAATTCGGCTGCATGATCAACTGCCCCTTTTCACCTTTTTTTAAAGGAAGTATCTAGGAACCGTATTGAGTTATGACTGATGATTCCAATTTAATAGTGTGTGCATACTGCATAGTAATGCTTACTGTAAACATTGAAGTGCAGGTATGAACATGTGAGGGTTACTCTAGGGCTATCATTAAATAACTGATGATGTTTTCTAATTATACTCGAGTTCTAGAGGGTACTTATTTGTATTATTACCTATTGTCGGTTCCAAATTCGGAGCTACCAAGTAGGAGTACTTGCCAGACACTTGCAGTAAAAAGTTGACCGACATTTTTATCAAATAAACTACTTTGATCAAATAAGATACCTGAAATGACTTGTCTAACCGAGCCTAAATGATGCTTAGTAAACTTACGAAGATAGGATTTAGAACGTTTTCGTATTTCGCCGAATTATTGATTGTTTTTCGCCTACTCACAAATTGTTCTGAATTCAGCACATCTCTGTTTCAAGTAGACTCCCTGCTCTTCGTTCATTTGATGTATTTATTTATCTTTTTCTCGTCAAGCATGAGGTCTACAATTCTACATGCATTTAGATGTCACCGAAGTTTGAAAATATTAAGGAGAATATATTAAATCATTTAGAAGTTAATTCCGTCATTATTCATTACTCATCAATATAAATATCGAGAATATATTAAGGGAGCACCAGAAAAAAACTGTGCCCTCTGTGTTGAGATATAAAGTCCGTCATAGTCACAAATGATAACCTTCGTGTGCAATGACGGTTCAGTTTTGCTCATTTGTCGCGGCGTTGAGGTACTCTAATACTCCATCAAATGTAAAAGTCTATATAATCTTTTACCCTTAGGATTAATTTGGTTCATCTAGAATCTAATTTTAATATTTATACAATACATATACGGAATACATATTTATAATTTTAATTTGATTAGGTAGGGAGGACATACATATATAGAAGTGAACGGGCCGGGGGTGCATCACTCAATTTATTTTGTCATTCGTTTTAATTATTTATTTACGTTTTATCAAACACCTAAACAATAGCAAAAGATAACACATTTTTTTTCTTTTTTTTAAAGGTAGAAGTAAAACAAATAATTGGAACGAAAGAATATATTAAACGTAATTTCCGTTGCATATAATTTAAGTCTGGTATGTCTGGTTTTGTGCCGGTTGTGTTGTCGCTGACGCTGCTAAGCGTAAGTGTGCCAAGTACCGAGATTCATGCATGGCGGCGCTTCTCTTCGCTAAGGGAGCTTGATACGGATGCTGTAGAATTTTTTTGTTGATTGATGTTAATAAAAGTTCCGGTTATAATAATAAATAAAAATAATACTAAATAATACTAAATGTTTGTTATCCTTTAGAATTTGGTAGCTTGACCATTTAGAAAGGCAATGAAAGAGGTAGGAGACGGTCAATGAAAGGAAGATACTATAAACCACTAAAGAGTAAAAAATGCAAAACATATACTGTAAAAAATGAAATAGGTACAAAATTTGATTTAAGACAATTATATATATATTTTATGTTTAAGATGGGGAAGTAATATGAATAAGACAAAAGCAGAATGCGTAGAGAAAAACAACGTATTTGTGTCTTATATTAGCCATTTCTTATTACCTACTCCGTATTAGTATTGTTTCTAAAGAATTTTTTTTACGGAGACTTAATAATGTAATCGTTTACAGGGGATTCCGATGAAGGTGCCGATGAATATGCCTACTAAACAAGCTGACATCCCAATATGCAGACGCTCCGTGAATGATTCCTTTTTTATTTGGTTCGATAGTTCTTCGATCATCTGTTCCTTGCTCTTGGTTGTGCTACATGAATAATTTACATCTCAAAAACCATATAATAAAAATAGAAAGTAAATAATAAATGATTCGAACAGAGGGAATGCTATATAATACGGAGTAATTAATTTGCTTACACGAAAAAAGGCAAATTAATTTGCTTACACGAAAAAAGGCAGTGTTTATTTATTTTACTTTCAAAGGAACCAATAAGGTAAATCGTGATCGAGTTATTCATCTAAATGAATCTGTATCAGTTCAAATAAGGTTTGAATTATCTGTCAACTCGAGCTTCTTCCTGACCTTGTGGCCTTTGTTGCTAGGTCAAATATATTTATGAGTCGGCATTTACGAGCTCAAGCTAGAATTGGTGATTGGCTGCTAACAATGATACGAAAATTACTCAAAGAATAAGATTCGTTAACTTAGAAATTTGGAATCACGATCAGAGACAATCGTTTTTGGCACTCCATGTAAGCGAACTATTTCACGATAGTACAAATCAGCGATATTACTTGCATCATCCGTCTTATGACATGCCGCGAAGTGTGCCATCTTTGAGAAACGATCCACAACGACCATAATAGCATCCTTACCTCGTTGAGTGCGAGGTAAAGCAACGATGAAATCCATAGACACATCCTCCCAAGGTCTACTCGGAATTGGCAAGGGAGTATACTCACCCGGTTTGAACGAACTCTTGGCAAGGCGACAAGTGACACACTTGCTCACAATATTATGCACATCTCCTTGCATTCTAGGCCAATAAAAATGTTCCTTCAATACCTCTAAGGTCTTTTGAATTCCAAAGTGACCTGCCAAACCCCCTCCATGTGCCTCTCTAACCAACAATTCACGAATCGAATGCTTAGGTAAACAAAGACAATTACCTCGAAATAGAAATCCGTCCTGTAGTACAAAGTCCTTGAACGAACCAGCCTTGCAATTCGTGAAGATCTCGCCAAAATCACCATCATCTTCATAGTAATCTTTCAAAGTTTCAAACCCAAGTAATCGAACCTCCAGAGTAGACAATAAAGCATAACGTCGAGACAAAGCATCTGCAACAATGTTACTTTTGCCATCCTTGTACTTAGACGAAAAATGAAATGATTGTAAGAACTCAACCCACTTTGCATGTCTCGGGTTTAACTTTTGTTGCCCATTAATATACTTTAACGATTCGTGATCCGAATGCAATATAAAGTGACTCGGACGAAGATAATGGCTCCAATGATCAAGAGCCCTTACGATAGCATAGAACTCCTTATCGTAAGTTGAATAGTTTAGTCTTGCACCTCCCAACTTTTCAGAAAAGTAAGCAATGGGGCGTTTCCCCTGTATAAGCACGGCCCCAATCCCAACACCGCTTGCGTCGCATTCAACTTTGAAAGGTTGTGTGAAATCGGGTAAGGCTAGAACAGGAGCCTCACATAGTCGTTTCTTGATCTCTTCAAACGCCCTTTGGGCTGTCTCACTCCAAACAAACATTCCCTTCTTTAAGCACTCGGTGATAGGGCTAGTTACGGTGCTAAAGTCTCGAATAAACCTTCGATAAAACGAAGCAAGGCCATGAAAAGATCTCACCTCAGTTACAGATTTAGGACTCGGCCAAGACTTGATTGCTTCGATTTTAGTTTGATCAACAGAAACTCCTTCTTTTGAGACCTCATAACCAAGAAACACCACACTATCAACCAAGAATGAACACTTCTCCATCTTCCCATAGAGTTTTTGTACTCTAAGGGTTTCGAATACTCGCCTAAGATGAACAAGGTGATCTTCCATGCTTTTACTATATATAAGAATGTCATCCAAATAAACAACAACGAACCTGCCCAAGAATGGCTTAAGCACTTCGTTCATCAACCTCATAAAGGTGCTTGGAGCATTTGTAAGACCGAATGGCATTACGGTCCATTCATATAACCCGTGTTTGGTTTTAAATGCCGTCTTCCATTCGTCACCTTCTCTCATTCGAATCTGATGGTATCCACTTCTTAGATCAATTTTTGAGAACACTATGGATCCATGTAGCTCATCCAACATATCATCAAGCCTAGGAATTGGAAATCGATACTTGATGGTAATGTTGTTTACGGCTCTACTGTCGATGCACATTCTCCAAGTCCCATCTTTCTTTGGTACAAGTAATGCCGGTACCGCACATGGACTAAGACTTTCCCGAACATAACCTCTACTCATTAGTTCATCAATTTGTCTTTGCAGTTCCTTGGTCTCTTCGGGATTACTCCTATAGGCCGCCTTATTAGGGAGGGCAGCCCCTGGAATAAGATCGATTTGGTGTTCGATCCCTCGAAACGGAGGCAAACCAGGTGGTAAGTCCTCGGGAAATACGTCCTTGAATTTATGTAACAAGTCTTTCATAGGTCCTTCTCTCATACTTGTTTCATCCCCTCCTTGAGAATCATTGGTAACCAATGCATATACAGGTTCACCATTGTTGATAGCTTGCTCAATTTCTCTTTCACTAGCAAAAGCGGATAAGCTAGGCTTCTTACCTCGTTTTGCACTCATAGCACGGACATCTTTAGGAGACATTGGATGGAGTACAATTTTCTTGCCTTTATCCTGTAGCTCGTACTCATTAGTTCTGCCTCGATGTACCACATCTCGATCAAATTGCCATGGTCGTCCTAAGAGGACATGACAAGCATCCATCGGGACCACGTCACATAGTACCTCATCACTGTAGGATCCCATTGACAAACCAACTTGCACCTGCCTTGTTACTCTCACTTTGTTTCCGTCATCAAGCCAATGTAAGGAGTAAGGTTTTGGATGGGCCGTGGTAGACAAGGCCAATTTTGAAACCATCTCCTCCGAAGCAACATTCGTGCAACTGCCACCATCGATAATCAAGCTACACCATTTATCCTTGACTTGGCATTTGGTGTGGAAGATTTGATCTCGTTGTTCGGTCACAATCGGTTCTGATTTTGCTTGCAAAGAACGAAGCACCAATGTCTCACATGTGGGTGCATCAAAGGATTCTACATCCTCTTCCTCTTCGTCAAGCTCATTGAGGCTAAACACGCCTCCTCTTGTCTCGTCTTCCTCCTCCTCAAACAACTCATCCCTAACGGCCACCGCTTCCCTCAAAGTGATGTTACGCCTATTCGGACAAGTATTCTGGTAATGTCCAAATCCTTGACATTTAAAGCATCGAACCTTGGTGAGACTTGTTTCTTTAGGGGGTATAGATATCTTAGGGGCTGATGTAACCACAGGAGCATTCACACTCTTTGTCATGGTACTAGGATTCGTCATACTAGTCCTTGGAGCTTCGGGTTTAGACCAAGTACTCGGTCTACTACTTTCCCCCATACCGTACCTATGCTTCCCTTGTGCCTCAACCTTCAAGCATATATTACATAGAGTATCAAAATCTGAATATAGCTGCAGCTCCACGGCATTGGCTATGTTTCGGTTTAGGCCTCTCAAGAATCTAGCCATCTTTTGCTCCTCATTCTCTTCTAATTCCCCCATTAAAGCTAACTTCTCAAACTCATCAATGTACTCACTAACATTCATTCTTCCTTGTATTAAGTCTGAAATCTTACGATACAAGGTGAGCTTATATGTTGATGGTACATACCGTTTCCTTAGCTTTCTCTTCAAGGCATCCCAAGAGGAGATCTTCTCTTTTCCAGCCCTAGCTCTTTGTGACTTCAAGTTTTCAAACCATAGGGATGCTCCTTTACTTAACCTCAGAATTGCATACTTACAGCGCTTGTTATCATCAAGATCCTTGAAATCAAACATTCGATCAATCTTTCGTTCCCAATCCAAATAGTCTTCAGGATCGGTTCCACCAACAAATTCTGGCAACTCTGTGAATTTGAATTCGTCTACTGCCCTTTGCTTAGGACCGGATCGTAGTCCTGTCGGCCTAGTACGTAGATAATCGCGTACTTCAGCGAGTAGCGTCTCATCATCAAGTTCCGTCATTGGATCAAAAGTTGTAATAGGACCGTCTCGATTTATGGAAATCAAGAACCTGGCTCTGATACCACTTATGATACGAAAATTACTCAAAGAATAAGATTCGTTAACTTGCAGCGGAAACAGACTATGTAACAGTCGGGTAGACTGTTGCTTCTGGCAGAGATATGGCTAAAGTAACAGTGTTAATGACTGTGATATGGAAACACACGGATGTAACAGTCTGGATGACTGTTGCAATGAACAGAAACACACGAACACACAAGAACACGAACAAAGGATATTTGCTCAATCTAGACCTATAGATTGAACAATGGTGATTGATACTTCAAGACCTATTGAATATCAATCGAGCTAAAGTTTGAAAACGCGTCAAACTATAACCAAATTTTGGAACGAAAACGCGTCGAACCGAATAACACAATTGCAAGGCAAAAGTTGAGTTTTTCTTATTGTGATTGAATGAATAAAACTGAATACAAGACCCTCTATTTATATTGTAAATATGACCCTCCTAAACTAGGACTTCCCTAAAATCGACTTTCCTAAAATTATTCTAATTGCCTTGCTCTTATTCTTTACCGTAATTAGGAAACTAAAATAAACTAGTAATAAACTCTTATTCAGAAAATAAACTAATTTCCTAAACTCATAATGAGCTGGTTGTGTAATATTACACGGTTTTCACACACGACTTTCACACCTCATGCAACAGTCATGTGCACCGTGGCACTTAACACTACACGAGCTGGTCCCGTGTTTGTTCCGAGATATATGTCTTGAGCAGCATAGGCTGCTTTGTCCATCTCCTTCACATCGAGCACAACCTCTTCTTCATCTTCATTTGAGCTTGATAATTTCGGATCAAACAAACTGGGCACTTTGGTGCCAAATCTCGCTCAACCGATAACGCACATCGTTGGCAATAAACCAATTGCCCACACGGTACAAATGCAGCTCGTTGTCTCCTCGTAAGACAGATCAGTATCACACATAGCTGACCATCCGAAACATCTCTCACATCCCCGTCTTCTAGAAATTCGGTTTCTTCACTGTTCTTAGGCACATTGGAAGCGGCAGGATGGTTTTGCTGTTGCGCCCTCCTTTTCCACCATTGCTTCTATTTGTTCCAGTTCCTGATAGGCAATTATTAATCGTCTACTATCAACCCGCAAGCTCAAATTGGTAGCATTTTACAGTAGACAAACTATAGTAAAAGGCGGTGAATGTTACCAAGCTATAGCTCATCGAATGCAATTCTCAAACTATATTACTCTTTTCTCCAACGAGAAGCAGATTTCGTGCTTGTTATATGAGTATTTCCTGACAAATGTTTGATATAGCTGAAACATTGTTGAAACTGACCAGTACTACCTATTGGAACCGTAAATTAAACATCGTATTTTGATAGCAAAATTGAACAAAAGAAGGGCATGCCATACTTATTAAAAGGCGCTAGTAATTAGGGAGTATAATATTATGAGTCTTCTTCAGTCATTCCATGTTTTGTTCTTGTTGGGATTTGCCATTGCCTTGCTCTTCAGTGTAGTGCGTAGCTCCTCCAGTTCTTCATCTCCTTCGTTCCATGCTTTGTTCTTGTTGAGATTTGACAATGCCTAGCTCTTCAGACTTCAGTGCGTAGCTCCTCCAGCTCTTCATTTTCATCATTGTTTGATTCGTCTTGGGTTCCATCACTTTGTAGCTCCTCCATTTCTCCATCACTTTGTAGCTCCTCCTCTTCCTCTCCTATTCTGTTTGAGACATGAGTCAAATGAGTATGCTCATTAGCACGAGACTTAAATTCGTATTTATCCGAAAACAAAATTTCTAGATTTCTCAAAACAATCAATTTAATTAAGTACTAGTATTAAGTTTTAAATTTTTCATTATTCTATGGAGCCAAAACAACATCACTCTTTGGTTCCGAATTATGATCGAATAAAGCAAAAATGACTCGCTAAAGTGATTGCGTTTCGTTCTTATGTGAAGTACTAATCATTCGATATACTTTACGACAAAATTTTCATCTTGGGTCATTCGAAAATAGTCATTCTTTGTGTTGTTAATACAAGGGTAAGATTGCGTACATCCGACTTTCCCTACCCTGCAATTTGCGAAAGCCATTGAGCCATCGGGTAAAGTCATTCTTGTTGAACTCATCAAGATGCTAACATTAACCCCAGACCCAAGTTGGGTCTAATAAGCATTAGACTTACATTGACCGTTGCATCAAACATCAGATAAAATACCTTAAAAAGGAGAAACATGGGCTAATTTAAAAGAAACATAATAATATCTGGAACTAGTGTAACACCCGTGAAAATTCACGGGATGATTTTATTATTTTCTAAATAACTTTCCCCATAAATCTGTGAAATGAATATTAAACAATAATTCTAATTATTACTCTTATTATTATTTTAATATTTTGAAATCAAGTATTATAATGATTGTCATGTACTTCATATATTAGATGTTCGCTTTAACTCTTAATTATCAAATTTATATCTAAGGTTATATTTTAGTTACTGTGACCAAATGAGTGAATTCCTTTACATATTCATTCAAAAATATTATTGTTTTGTTTTGGAATCTAATTTAATTATTTGTTAATTTAAAGTTTACATAGTGGCAAATTTTCATCGACTCGTGACGTGGAACAAACACGCCATAAATAATTACATGTGTACAGTAACTGTTAATCAGAAATAAAAAATTTATTAATGTAAATAGAGCATTATCACTGTGTACTTGTGCGTCTACTCTCTCCGTCTCAATCACTTGTTTGCATTTAATTAAAATACCCCTCTCAAAAAAATATAAAAAACAAATTAATGAATGGAACTGAGAGAGTACTAAATAACATACCATTAAGAGTAATGTGCTTAAACACTTAGAAAATAATCGTTTTGATAGCTCCACACACACCAATAGAGTTAAACATATCTACAGTAAATTGTACCACCAACGTAAATCTAACCAAACTATTTGTACAGAATGAGTTGTCTTTCTATACAGAAAATTATGTAAGATGGGTCACACACTTGAGACACCCTATTTTGATAAAAAAAAAAAACTATTCAACTATTGTTAATAAATGAGTTGTCTATACAATGAGAGTGTCTCACACAATGTTTTGTTATTTCAATTCCCACTATAATTATTATGAAAAATTCCATTTAAGTACTCCTAAGATGTAACCTTATGACACGTATTTTAGAAAAATTGTTTATTTAATTACCCCGTATTTTAACTACTACTCTCCACCAGTTACACTTCTATCATCATTCTTTGAAAAGTACAGGAGATAACAGTCAGCTCTTTTATGACATCCTCATTTTATTATTATATAAAAACGTTATTACTAATATTAAGTAATCATTTTTATCTGCTCCATATTTCTTCTCTTACATATTATTCGTAAGAGTCATTCACCTCCTTGGTCTCTTATCTGATTTATTACTCCTACTTCATTTATTTAATTTTTTGTATATTTGGAATTTATAATTGATACTCATTATAATATCAGAAAAGCATACTTACCTCAAAAAAATAAAAGGGCATGTACTCTTATATAGGGGTGAACAAAAAGTGGTTCGGACCGGTAAACCGGACCGACCCGGACCGGCCGGTCCGGTCCGGTCCAGACCGGATACATACCGGTCCGGTCTTCGGGTCCCAAAAAATATGGTGACCGGTCCGGTCCGGTCCATACTTAAAAAAATTAAATTTTCCCTTTTAACGTATAACCGGTCCGGTCCAAACCCGGAAAAAACCGGACCTTAAGGGTTCCAGTCCGGTCCGGTCCGGGTCCCCTCTTAGCCGGTCCGGTCTCCGGTCTTGGAAAAAGTGGGTATCCGGTCCGCGGGTCCAACCGGTCCGGTCCGATTTTGGACCGGTGAACACCCCTACTCTTATAATGCTAAAAAGAAGTAATTTTGAAATAAAAGCATCATAACTCAACTATCGACGTACCAAGTTACCAACAATCACGTACCAAATTAAAACGGCAAAAAAAAAAAGTTAATTATTTACAGTTTTAACAAAAATTGTCAAGTACGAAGTACGGAGTATATATTACTAAAAAAAACTACGAAGTAATTAAACCTGTAGCCCTACTTTGACGCTTTTGATACCCTCAAACTTTATATCGACGTAAACCACCAACCTTCTCCGACAAACCGACCGCTTTCTTCCCAAGAATCCACCGCGCAGTTTGAAGGACGCACTATTGGTGGCCCATTTTGGTCGATCACTGCCATCAATGATAAATTGTTGTCCTGGACATGAAACCGAGACAACAATTCATATTTGGATAGAAACCTGGACATCGAAGACTCACCGGAAACAGTCATATTGAAAAATGGATATAATGAACATTAATGGATTAATGAGTTTATATTAATTGTTATCCATTGGAACTTGGAATACGTAGAATAGTTGGCATGAAATGGTCATTAATTAAAAAATATAGATATAGACAAAAAAATTGTATCTTATTGGCTGAGTGAAAACTGAAATCCTGAGATTGAATGAGAGGGCTGGAATGCTCCCATTCTATTCCCACATTGTGCCACGTATGCTAATTTACATGTTTCTTTTCTATATATAACTAGTGTAACACCCGTGAAAATTCACGGGATTGTTTTTCATTTTTTAAAATTAAATGCATTTAATATATTTGTAAAATGAATATTAGACGATATATCTAATTATTATTATTAAATTAATTTAACAAAAATAAGTTAAAATTCATTCTCTTCAAAATTAACTCAAACTTTCATAATCAAAACTAATATAGCAACTTACCTTTATGCTTATTTGATATAACTCAACCTTCTAGTCTAGTTAACACTAATATATACTCCCTCTGTTTCACATTATATGACAGTTTTTGTTTTTCGAGGTGAGTCTTTGACTTTAATTTTTACAAAAATATATTTGTCTAAAAATTATAATACTTATACCATAAAATCCCTTATTAATAGAGCTTTAAAATGAGTATACATTTTATTATGTTTACTCTTATATTTTGAGAGATATTGAAAAGAGAAGGGAGTGTCTCGAAAAGTGAGAATGACATATAAAAAAAACCGAGGGAGTATTCTTAATACATCTATATAAATAAATTTGGTCAATTTTTCTTTTCCTAAAATAAATTTGCGCTAACTTGTTTAATTCATAATTCTACCATTTACAAATAACTTCGTGCAAGGTGGTGTTGGTGGTTACAGGTTAGTGTGGGTTGTCCTGCCAGTGGGTTGTCCGGCTGTTGCACAGTGCTGGATAGGCGTTAAGAAGAAAGTGAAGTGAGGAGAGAGAGGGGGGTATAAATTTGGTAGAAGTTATTATGAAATGGTAAAAAGGATAGTAAGAGTCTTCATTTAAATGTCTAGCACATTGCACCCTATTTTTTGGGAATCGTAGTTGGAAAAGTAAGTGACAATTTTTGTCTAGAACAATAAACAATGTAATTTTGTGGACAATTTAGCCCAAGTTATTGGAGAGTTGGAAATTGGTAATTCTGAATCCTCATGTTGTCACGGGTTGTTTAAATTTTTAAAAATTGTGATTAAGATAAAAATTTAAATGATGACAATTAGACATATTCATTGCTTCTGTTGCTACAATTGTCACTTTCAGCTCCTCTAACTAATACGGTGTATTAGTATTTTTACGAATTCTACAATTCTTGTGTGATTTAATGCTACTTTTACATGGGTGATTGTATGTTGTATGACTTGTATCCATCACGAACAATCAATAATGAACCGATCCCCTATATACTAAAAAAATATGTAAAACTCAAAGTTTTCCCCCCTAAAATTCTTCACATATTTTAACGAAATCTCATATTTACTTTCATATTTTGATGTAATCCACTATTTAAGATTCACCTCTAGCTTTTTTGATGATTAAAATTTTGCCCTAAAAGATAAACCGTAGCTACAACATATGTGATTTATAAAAGAGTTATAAACCAATATCATTATTTTTGTATAAAAAATATTTTTATTAAGATGCACCTTTGATGTCAATACTTAAATATCTATATTAATTTCTTTTTATTTGTTTTTCTCAAATCAAAATACAATGATGACAAATATTAAAAAAATTACAATTAAAAATAATACTAAAGATAAAACTCTATAATTACCGTGCATTGTACGGGATCTATGCTAACATCTAACAATCGTATGGGTAGTTTTACGCAAATATTAATGTAAAAAACTCTCAATGCAGTACCTACCAACATACTATGCAAATATATATTTGTCTATAAATTTCTCTTAAAAACCGTACAAAAGACTGACAAAGAAACTATATTTTGAAATAAAAAAAAACGTGAAAAAATGAACAATGAAATTATATTTTCTTAAAAACCGAGACATGACTTCGTTACTTCAATTTTTTTATTAACCCTTTGTCCCTTTAGACACAGTCGGAATACTTTCTCTAAATCTTCTACTCTAAATCATTTATTTTTTAAATTTGGACTTTTTAATTAAGTTTAGCAAAAATGACCTTCTTGAAGACTTGCTCAAGGTGGTAATCCGGTAAACAACCCAGAAAAAAAAGCATGAGAAAGATAATTTGTTTTTTTTTTAAAAGAGAAATATAATTTCTGATATACCATAAATGTACATAAACACTTGTATTAATGTCAATAATCTATTCCCGATTAATTTTTCATTTATGGATGTTGAGTCCCAAATTATGTTTCTCAGTTTATATTCAAGTGCTATGAACATAAGAGTAAAGAGAAGAACCAATCAATTCTACTTATATTAATAATATTCAATGTGATCATATGGTTTCCTCCATAGCAAATCACATGCAAAAGCATAAAAACTAAGTTAATGATTTTCTTTTGTACAGCAATGAACCGTCTCACGTAAAATACCATCTTACTTTATAATACTCCCTCCTATTATAATTCAAAGGAAAACTACGGAGAAAGACGTTTGTTTTACCAAAAATCCTGGCATAATTTTTTAATTTGACTTACTTTAGTGGCTACCCACTTATCAACTACAATTAAACTTGAAACTATCATCAAAGAATCAAAGAACAGACATCAAAAGCCATACAGTGCTCTTCTTATTAAAAGAAAATGGGCATAAGCCTTCACTTGTGATACATCAGGGGCATTGGGTATAACCACCGGATTGCATTTGTAAAGTTTGTTGTTCTCAAATGCAGCTTCTGTTTATGCACTCATCTCCTCTAATGCTCTTTTTTCTAGCTTTCCTCTGCTGCAAAGATAGAAAATCATACTGCACTTCAGAAAACAAACTATCATGGTTAAAAAAGAATTTTTGAACCTGGATAGTGAGTACAAATAGGCAAATACCGGGTGAGAGAGCAAATTCTTATTTCAGATGGACCATTTCCGTCTGAAAAATAAGACGTTGTTATATTGCCACTTTTTGGTAAAAGTTAAGTGCAGCTTATGGTAAATTGTTTTCAATAGTGGTCAAATTTAGCTATAAAAGGGTTATAAAATCCCGTCTTATTGCTTCAAACTAAAATGGTCCGTCGATAGCTCTACAAAGTTCTGTAGACCATTCATTTTGCACTTAGAAAATAAAGAGCTCAAGTCTCTACTAATATAGTATGAGAACATTGATTTTGTACAAAGGAAAAATAGGAGAGCTTAACATAAAGATGATGAAGAATATAGAGCTCGGGTCAGAGCACCTTTGAAGTTAAGAAAAAACAAACCTCTTTCGAATACTTCTTTGAAATTATTTGTTAGTGTTGATGGCTCATTGACCACCATATTTCGAGTAATCGGAATTCAATATCCCCTGTGCCATAAATAGAAATTCTCATATGAGATGGTCTTAAAACTATTCTGGGACTAATCCATATAGTAGCATAAAATAAGCAATGACTGAAATAACCAAATAAAAAGAAACCAATGTATTGTATATTACTCAAAATAGAAGTTATGACCGAAATGAAGCTAAATCTTTAAGAAACTGAATAATCGCAGCAAAAAAACTATTAATAAATAAATCCACAAACTTGATCAAATTTTTTCTAACAGTATAACACAATTATTATAAACACTAGCTCAGCGACCGACGGCGGCAATTTGAATCAGGGTATTACCTCAACGTCCGGGACTTGCTGGATATTGCGTGGAAAATAGACTTGCAGGCGCAGACGAATCAAAGGGATAGTAGCCGATAAGAAGATCCAATTGGAGTTCTATTAGTAGAGGGACATTGGTTTATTTTTTGGATTTCCTAGTTTCATTATTTTAGGCGTTTTGTTTGTAGAATATGAGTCGTCTTGCTCTTATATACGGAGTAATAATTTAAGAGTCTTGGTAGGAGTGTACACTGTACTGGTACTCTTAAATACGCATGTTCTTTTCGGAAATCTAATTTGTGCCTTTATCAAGATATTAGAGAGATGGACATTTTTACCCTTCCTTTCTTACTGGAAAATTAAACTTGGTGAATAAATGCACAGTTTTACCCAATTAATGAGAGTAAAACTAATGTGCTGGAAATAAATAATGGGCAGTTTTACCCAATTAATGACAGTTTTACCCAAAAAATACCAAGTCAGAAAAATATAGTTGGGCAACAAAGGGAAAAAATTAATGTGATGGAAATAACTCAGAGTTTATTGGCTGAATGAAAAGTGAAATCTTGAGATTGAATGAGAGGGCTGGAATGCTCCTATTCTATTCCCACATTGTGCCACGTAGGCTAATTTACATGTTTCTTTTATATATACTAGTGTAACACCCGTGAAAATTCACGGGATTGTTTTCAATATTTTGAGATTAAATCTATATACAAAAGTTGTGAATGAATATTACATGTATCTGCTATATACGAAAATGATTTTTTTAATTACTTAGGTTATTACTCTCGGATGATTCATAATCTTTTGTAGTTGGTATACGAACTCACTTGAGTGAAATATTCAAACTGCTTAATCAACTAACGGAATATTGAGTTAGTCTAAAATCATTTCATATTTCACCGTATTTGAGATGCGTCTATATAAAATTAGGATCCTCTTCATTTCTTTCTCCCCGTTTCCTCTCACAAACCCATTTAATAACATATTTCTCTTTACAATCTATTAACCTTTATTTCTATGCATAAATCTTGAACCAAATTACTTTTGATGCAAACAGATTTCATTCTAGACCGTTAAAAGAATATTACCTATCCATCTATTTTTAGGAAATGGAGATGTTAAAATTTACTGCCTTGGCTTTGCACAACATAAATATTGGGTTATTCTATCATGTACCCTTTAGTTTTTAATTTTCTACCATATACCCCCGTTTTTCTAGATACACATGTAATGCCCCTAAACTCATATTTAGTTTTATTACTTAAATCTCATTTATTTAAGGTAACATCATTTAATACTATATACTATTCGTTGATTATATGAACCTTAATTAATTATCGGTTTTTCTATCCTATGGATATATGCCCCGTGGCAATAGGATAATACTTTGATTGACACGGGTTAATAACTAAGGTTATGCTTTTATCCTCGTTTATTTTTTCGAATAACTCCACTAACAGTGACTAATTTCTTTTTAAAACTGTTACGAAAAACATATAGAGGGATATGAAAGAGTGGTTTATTAATAACTTATTATGAAATCGTCTCTCTCAAGTTTGGGTGGTACTTTTTTTTCTGTATCCTCCCTATTTCTTCTCTTCCAAATTGCGTAAATTATGGTCCTTCATCGCTCTCCTCAATAATTCAGTCTTTTTTAATTTACTTACTTTCTCGAATACTTCTTATATTGATGTACTCTATATGATATAAAACATATTTAAAAATAACGGTGTAATAATAAATTTTAATCAGTCTAACGATAATAGCTCAACTTTTATTCATTCTACCAAAAATAATTAATACTTCCTCCATTCTCCTATGATGTACTCATTTTATTAAAATATACATTAATAGCTCTTCCAGTTGTTTGATCTTCCCCTTTTCTAATAATTTTTTTTTCTATTTTTCATCTTTATTTTTTTCTTTTTAAAAACTTTTTCACATTATTTTGACCAAATAATCTTAAATATGTAGGCTTGTAAGAATTGGAGGAGGTAAAATATTTTTAGGATTATTTTTTATAAATGAGAGAGTAGTAACAACTAAGAAGTAGGGTAAAGAAGCGTGGATAAGTTAAATGACGGACAATTTTTAACTGTTCATTACCTTTTCAGCCTGAAAATTAAAATGCTAGCAAACTTTGGCTGAGATAAAGTTACGTGAGTAAATTATTTATAAAAAAAAATTTATATAGAAATAATATAAAAAAAAGTGCAACTTAAAAAGAGTTAAAATTAATTTACTCTTCTTAAAACAAAAACTTGCAAAACGAAATCAAATTCCAACGCCGGTAAAATTGAAGATCGCAAATTCAACCATTAAAAATAATTACTCATCCCTACCCTTTGTTAACACTTAAACCATTACATCCAAATTTAACAATTAACAATCATTACTCATTCAGCACAACAATGAACCCTTAATTTTTAATTTACGTAACATTCATTCACTATACAGATCTCATTACTCACAACTCTTTTGACTTTTCTCAATTAATCGAAATCTCTGCTCTTTTTTTTTTTTGTCTTGAATCGTACATGAAGTTGTAGAAGTTACCAGAAACCCTATATTTGATGTCGATCTCATCAGCGACGGAGTAATAATACCGGTGGTAGGGTTGTTGGATGAGAGCAATGTGAACTACATCTGCTTATTAGAAATAAATTAATTGATAAGGAATTTTTTTGCTTAAAATTCTCCGTCAACCACAAATGTTGATGAGCTCCATATCTTTTGACGCCTTTCTTCAGTCACTTTTCGATTGGTGATTGTGGGTTGAGTTATTAAGTAAGGTAGCTAGATAAGGTGGAAAACGTGAGGTTGTTTCTGTAAATTTATGGGATGGGGTAATCTCTCTTGCAATCTGGCATTTGTTTCTATAAACTTATGGGTTGAGTTGATTTTTGGACGTTTTTCTAGTACAAATATTGGGGAAGATGATGTAGAAGAGTCTATTAGAAATAATAATTGAGCAAGTGGCTGGAACTTGGAAGTTTTGTGAAGCAGGCCCAATTTATGGGAAATTGTATTTGTGCTATGACCGAGGGTAGTACTCTCTACTCCCCGTAAAGATTGAGAATTAAAAGGCAAAAATTAATGTGATAGGAAACAATTTAAAGTCTACCACGTTTAAGCAATTGTTGGTTTTTCCACTTTAATTGACTACGGAGTAATTATTATAGTCCTAGATTCATAGAATTTGTATAGACATTTGGGGAAGAACAGCAGTCCTAGATTCATAGCAATTGTTGGTTTTAGCATTTAATTGGTGAATTAAAGGTGAGAGAGAATATTTAATGAAAATATTTAATGAAAATATTTATTAGGTGAATTAAAGGTGAGAGAGAATTAAATTACGTACTGTATTAATTAGGGTAACTTAAATATTAATTAGAGAGAATATTCAATGCTTTTACAATTTCTGACTTGGCAGTCATTTGATCTCTAATTGGCCGAAAAAAATTGGATTTGTGAGAGTGAATGTGAGGCCTTGTTGAGTGAAATGCTGAAACATCAAGCTGCCACCTCAGCAGTTTTACATTTTTCTTTTATATATATAATGATAATGTTGATTTGATTTTTAACAAGTACTCGTAATAATATACTCCATACCTTCGGTAATTCTGCAGGTTTGCCAACATAAATTGCAGCTCCTTATTTGCACGCTTAGAATAGTCCACCTCGTCGATTTCCAATTTACATAATTTCGGAGCATTCGTTCCTCCTGTTGAGAAGGTTTTCATACTACGGCAGTCTCTTATATAAACAATCTCCAAGGACGGCAATTCCACAATATCATTATTATTTTGATCTCCCCGTATAAACCACTTCATTCTGAAGCAACTTTCTAGGGTCACGTGATCCAATTTGGGAGCAACTAAAGGCTCGGAGGAAAATGACAGCAACATTGGACAATCACTTATCTCCACGCTTTCTAAAAATGGCAATTCTCGAATTTCATTCGTTTTTTCAGAGAAAAAACACTGAAAATCAGAACACCGTCTTACCTTCACTCCTTTTAGTTTTGGAGCAATAAAGGATCCTAACCAAAATGATTTTATTTTTTGACAGTATTCCAATTCAATACTTTCAAGGGATGGAAATTGTATTCGCGTGTTTGGTTTGGATGCAAATTTGGTGATAGACGATGAATTTAACTTTAGGATCTTAAGGCGTGGGAAACTATAAACGCTTTCTTCTCCCTCACCAACTACCTCATCCTTGATTATTACTTCCATGTTTCTACAAAATCCAATCTGAAGATTCTCGAGTAGCTGCAATTGTTCTTTACCTTTACTGAATAGATCATCAAAGAATACATATTTACAACTTAAACCAATAAGGGAGAGGGTGCGAATATTTTTAAGTAAATGCAAGGGCAAAATCTCCAGTTTTGGCATACTTTGCAACGATATTTCTATTAGACGTGCACAAAACGATACAACATCATCCTCTTTACCGTCAAACAATTGCTCCAATGACTTACATCTACTAACAGAAAGGTTTTTTAGGTATGGAAGTTGAGAATATGTGCAAAAGACCTCCCCATTTCCCGTTGAAACTGAGAATAAGAATTTGATATTATCGAAGTCATTGACTTCCAAATGGGACAATTTGTGAGACACGGAGTGAGGAATTGTTACAAACCCATCGACCTTACCAAGTCTTAATATTTGCAAGTTTGGAACAGGGTTTAATGAGATGCTACCGTTTTCTGTTTCGCCTTGCACAAGTGATGAAGACCAATTCCATAGCCTCAAAACATTGTTCGACACTTTTTGTACGTCCAGTTCCTCTAGGCATGGAAATTCAAGCTGCACATTAACAATAAGTTTGCAACAAGGTTAAATTCTCTTATAGACCAATCATATATTATTTTCTCGTTCATTAATCACTAATGAGAATATTACCTTATTAGAAAATAAGGTGGCTGAGTTTCCAGGCCCATCAAAATTAGCGAAATGAAGGATTGTTGACAAACGCAGTGATTTCAAATTAGGGAACTTAAGATTATAACTTCCTCTATAGAAACATTCAATTTCCTTTGAATATTCCACCGAAAGATGTTTTAATTTGGGAAAATTGATAGCTTTTTCAAGAACTTTGCCCCCTTCTGTCTCTCTGCTTATGACTTCTTGTAATTTGTCACAACAAATTATCTTGAGTTGTTCAAGTTGGACAAGTGCAGCGAATATAGATGGAGACCCTAAGCTCCGCAATTCCATACACTCTTGAATATGTAAAGACTTCAAATTCTGAAAGCCGGGAACGTAACATGCCGAAATCCAGAGTGTCTGAATTGTATCATTTAATGACAAGCTCAAATTCTCAAGAGATGGATACTTGCTCTGTGGCACATATTAAAAGGTCACATGTTAGACCTTAATCATGATCTCATAAATTTAACAAGAAAAAATCATTGTTGGTGATAAATATACATTTGTTGTACTTTTATTGTTAAGCAATCAAATTAGTTGAGTAATAAAATCCTTGTGAATCTTCTCGGTTTGTTACAAACAGAGTACCGAATACCAGTTAATGATATGGTAGCGATGAAACTACAGTTTTGAGTCCTAAATACTGATTTTGAAAGATCTCAAAGCAACTTTCTTAGAATTAAATTTTGTAAAATGAATTGACTTCAAAGTATATTGCATTTTTAGGCCTATTTGTTGGATTCAACCTTTTATTATTCACATAGATGGCAAAAAATTCTCGTCTGAGGCCTGAGGGACCGCTACAAGCTGAAACTACTGGGATCAGGGACATCCTTTCATGGGCACTAAAGGATCGTCATTATCACTTACACGTCTTAACCGATTGCTTGCAGCTTCTCTATTAGCTTTGCAGATTAGAGGAAGATCACCATGAAGTGCATGGAATTCCTGAAGACATTAGAAATTACAGCCTCTAATTTCACTGCTTAAATTTTAGTTTTATTCCGATGACTCTTAATAAGATAGCCCATGGGTTAGCCAAATGAGCTATTAACCAATAAATCCTCATTCTTTACCGTTGCCCAAAAAAAAAACCTTTTATTTACCACCAATTTATTTCTTTGGTTTATGCTACCACGTGTTTTCCTTGGAGAGAAGGTGAAAGTATCGTCACATGGTTTGGCCATGTGAAAAGGAAGCCTACGGATGCACCCGTTAGGAAACTCAAAATATGGGGAATAGAAAAGGCTGCTAGGGGTAGAGGGAGGAGGCATAAGAAAACTTGGGTGAAAGTCATCGAACATGATATGAGATTTAGAAATTGAAGAGTGTATGGTGACAGAGAGAGCAAATTGGAGGAAAATGATACTTAGTGGATTTTCCCTTTTCATATATGTTCTTATTTAAACTATATATTGTCCTATTATAATTGAATTAAAATTATTTGTTTACTTATTAATTTATAAAAAGTTTTACCCAAATTTGATTATATGATCTTTGTTTACTTTTGAGATTTGCTAAAACTAGTTGTGATGTGGTTTTAAATAGCGCAAGTGCACGGTTATCAAAGTAGCACTTGAGGGTCGATTTCCACGGAGAGCAAAGCGATTACTAGTCGGTTTCAAGGGGCGCTAGCTAAGTCGAAAGAAGGGGGAAATTTGAATTCAACTAATGATAACTAAATGCAATAATAAGATGTAGACTAAAATGCAAACTAAACAAGTAAGCTATGGAAAACACGGGATTAAATCAAGACTAAGGTAACTAGGATCCGATCAAGTCTTAGTTCATGGGTTGCAACGGTGGGTGATCTATCAACAAGTGGTGGAATGTGGGTTCAAGTGGGACAATGTTATCTACACTAACTACCGAACCCTCCCGACTATAGGTAGCCTCTAGGGTCGATAAAGGGTCCCACTCCCATGGATAACCCCTACACGAGTCCAAGGCATTTCGGGTCAACATTTAGGTCCCAACTAGGGTCTTTCCCACTCCCGCGGATGAAATCCCCTAGCCAAAAGGTAGAGTCTCTTTTAAGGGGTCTCGCTCCCGCGAATGACACACCTAGAGTCGATCCCCAATTCTACCCAAGCCCCACTACCGTAAGCCCAACTCCCGTTGATAGCCTAAGTAGCCCCTAAGTCGGCCCAACTCCCGTTGATAGCCTCTAAGGGTTGAACAAGGGTCAAATACGGGGTCAATACAAAACAACCTCAACCAAAAACAATCACCCATAAACCACCACTTGCTAATTCAACCAATCACCAATCAAAACCCATTATTAGACTTAATCGGACCCTAGAAAGGGTTACTACTCACTAAGCATGGTTACTAAGCACTCAAAAGTAATAAAGGTTGAATCTTTAATGTTGAACATGATAAAGATGAGATTTTTACTTGATAACATGCAATTACTAACTAGATGATGAAATTCAATCAATTAGACTAAAATTAAACAAACAATAAATTCAAAGATAGAAACTTTAACTATAAGTAATCTAAACATTAAAACTTGGTAAAACATAAAACATGAACAAAGACATAAATGAAAGTAAAGAGAAAGAAATTGTTACCAACTATGAGGAAAATAAGAGATGAAAAGAAAGAAATTAGATTAAAGCTTGAAATTTGGATTACAATTGAATATTAGATCTAGAAATTCTATTTTGATTTTTGTTATTCTCTCTAGAAAAGCTAAGAAGAACCACCCTCTCTCTACAATTTCAGGTTTGGGCTATTTATATAAGAGGCAAAAGACACGCAAAACGAGGTCATTTAAAAGACGGATGGGCTGTGCTCAAATCTGGAGCTGCGCACGACAAAGCTGAGATAAGCACGGTTGGAACAGCACGGTGTAAGCTTTCCTGTATGAGTTTAGCACGGATCAGTTGAGTTGAGCACGGTAGGAACAGCACGGTGTAAGCTTTCCAGTATGAGTTTAGCACGGCTCATTTGAGTTGAGCACGGTAGTGCTTTTTCTCCCTTTTTCGCCTTTTTTCCGCTTTTTTCCTTCATTTGTTGAAGCATGGGTTGTTTGGTTGGTCCATGGGCCTTCCTCATGCCAAGATGTGGGCATTTTGAGTTCAACTTGTTCCTAAACAACTCAAAGAAACAAAAAATACCAAACAACACACCCGGAAGACGGGTTTTACGTATCTAAAGCCTCTAAACGTGATTCTAACATAAAACACATGAAAATAGGGAATAAATAGCATAATTATTAGCTTATAAAACGCGCAAATAGTGCGGTTATCAAATCTCCCCACACTTATCTCTTACTCGTCCTCGAGTAAGCATAAAACAAGATTAAAGTGTGAAAAATGAGAAATGAAACCCCTCCTAATCTTAAAAGCGGATGCACAATATAAGCATCACTTAATTATTATACTACTATTATCCGCACGAGTATTAGCGCACTCAACGCCCTTTCAACTCACATAGTCAATGATCATGGGAAAGATGCATGACTTGCAAGGCAAGTGAGGTCTTGCACAAAATGGATGAACCAAACAATTAAGCAATTAATCATTCAATAAACGGTTCACAAAGGTACAAAATGACTACCTTCCTCATCTAGGTAGCCGAGGCCAAAACCAACTAGTAAGTGGTTTTAATCATCCGATCATTCCTCAAATAGTAGTCAAATAACTAATTAAGAAATTCCGTTAAAAATATAAGAAAACTACGCTTACAAATGCATGAAGTCGATTAGGCATCCGCGCTACCATTCAAAAACTAGTAAAGCAAGGGTGAAAGATTGTGGAGTAGGATTCCCGTGTGTTTTAATCCAAAAGTGGTGGTGTGGTCGTCCTCTTATCAATGTTAAGAGGTAAGGGTCTACCCATTTTGGTGACTTATTTGATATTTGTTTTGGGAATATTTTTGGGTTTTTGATGTTTGCCCCAATTATTCGATTTTTTTTTTTTCATTTTTTTCTTTCCCTCTTTTTTTTCCTTTTTAGTGCTTGTTCGGGATTGGCAATTCTTTTGTGTGTGTTTCAACAATTTGGACCCACCGCTATATAAGTGCTCGAATAGGGGTACAAGCATAACGGTGGACACCCATATTCCCAAAGATTCAACCGTTGATCACCCACCGAAATCTTTCTACTTGCGCACAATGTGCCAAGTTGGGTGGCCGGGAGTGACGGGAGTCCTTAAAAGAACATGAGCGTGAAAACATGATTAAACAATTGATCAAAATGAAACACCACCCCTTCTTTAGGGAAATATAAGCTCTAAAAATGACCTCCATGGTCGCCTTCGTCCACCCACCTCTCAAGGATGTTTCACAACACGGGTTGAAATGGGATGAAAAACCTTGCAAAACTCGATTTACATTGACCTAGGCCGTTTGGACGCCTAATATTAACTCATGTAAATGCAAGCATTGTTTTCAAAAGAATTTTAAATAAATTTCAAAGTTAGAGACAAGACTACTATCATTCGGAATGTTCAAAGTCATTAAACCACTTATCCGTATTTTTGGTATTTTCTTTGAAAACATTTTTAGATGCAACTAACTACATGAATGCAACTAGATATATACAAGGTTATCATGAATGCAAACTAAGTACAACAATTCAACAAATAAGCATGCAAACTATAATAGCAAATGCAATCCTAATCTACAACACAACATTCCACAACCACCAATTCCTCAAATCATCATCAACAAGTCAAAAATCTCCCAACTTCTCATGTGAAATTACAAGAAAAAAAAAGGGTGAAGGTTGGAAAGATCATACCAAATCTAGACTCATAAACCTTTGTTCTTGTCTCCGATCATTGGTTGCGGAACCTACACAAGTGAACAACTACGCACAAGCACAAATATATACAAAGAACACGTATTTTTGGATTTTTCAAAATTTTCAAAATTTTTATTTTCACTACAATCCCTACACTAATCTCCTCCCCACACTTAAACCGGACATTGTCCTCAATGGTCCAAATGCTAGGAGAAGAAGGAACATAAAGAACAAGTTTTTTTTGAATTTTTGATTTTTGATTTTTTGATTTTTTTTTTTTTTTTTTGTGAAAAAGAAAATAACGTGTTTTTGAAAATTTTGATAGCACGAGTTCGTAAATAAAAATGCAATAAAGAAATGAAATCTAAACTAAATGCAAGCTAACTATATGAATGCAAGGTTGTTTATTGAGAATAAAAAGAGAGCTAATTAAAATTAACTCCAATTTGGATGCTTAAGGAAATTTTTGGATTAGAGAGAGTTTGGATTTTCAAAGTGGGGGTGGGTAAGGGACAATGTTCAACTCATGAGTGACTCAAAAAGTATGATAATCATCTAAAGTGTACATGCTCAAAGTTAGAGTTGAAGTGATCCACTTACTTGAAACCCACATGGGAGAAATTTCAATCTTTCTCCATTTTGCATCATAGTTGCTCAAAGCCCTTAACAACTTGTCGAACTCTTTTTCAAAACCCACGAAGAAACACAAGTAGCATTTGAAGAGTTTTAAGATGAATAACACCCAAGCAAGATGCCATAATTTTCTCAACATTTTAATACTACCATTATCATTGCCAATTCCTATACTTTCCCACTCAACAACGAGTGGTTTACCATAGCTTGATTCACAAGACGACAAATTGAGTGGTTTATCACGATAGATGGAAGGAGTGACTAGTGTGTATACACTAACTCTTTCAAGAAGAGCATGGTCATGAGTAGAAGGTGCCTTTAAACAAGAAGGTGGGAGGAGAAATAAGCCATCTTCTTCATCTTTCCTATCACTCTTAGGATATTCCATCCCCTTTCCATTCAAAGCCGCTTCTAGAGCATCAACTTGAGCTTTCCAATTACTTGAAGGATTACCTAACCAAGGTACACCTTCAAAGGAGCTTGGATCATAAGAGTCCGGAGATCTCAAATACAACTCAATCTCATCATCAATTTGGCAATCAAGCTTGTATTCCCTATCAACACCTCCACTCAAGTTTCCTTTCATATCACCCTTCAACACATCATCATTATTAAGATCATCACTCAAGGGCTCCAAATTTTTTGAATACCACATTCCATTTCCCATGATATCATCCTCTATGGTATCAACATGAGCTTCCCAAGAGTCCTCAAAACACTCATCCCAACAAGGCTCACTATCAAAGCATATAACATCACAAGAATCAAGCAAAGATTCACCAAGATCAATACACCCCTCTTCTCTAGAAAATATATCATCAAATGGGGCAATTTCACTTAATGGCTCTACACCCTCACCTACATCCACAATAATATTCTCTTCAACACTCAACAACAAAGAAAAATTGGGCTTTCGACTTTCAAAATCTAACCAATCAAAAAGGTCATTTGCTTCATTAAGGGATATGGAAGACAAATCTCCATCACACAATGAGTCAAGCAAAGATCTAACTTGAAAGTTTACGCCATATTCAAATGTTAGACGCAACTCTTCCTCGCTAAAACCATGATCATCCAAAGAGTCAAGTCTTTCGTTAAGTCTTTCGCGATAGGCCCAAAATTCTTCATCGTCATATTGTGGAAAGCCAAGATAGAACAACATTTTAAAGACAAATGAAGGGTAACGGTTATCCCCTTGAATAGCTACACACTTAAAGTAGAAGGTTAGTAAGACAAATGGCACACCGGAGTGTGCTACAAACAAATGACTTAGTCTAAACAAAATTTAAAACAAACTAATATCGCAATTGCTCCCCGGCAACGGCGCCAAAAACTTGATGTGGTTTTAAATAGCGCAAGTGCACGGTTATCAAAGTAGCACTTGAGGGTCGATTTCCACGGAGAGCAAAGCGATTACTAGTCGGTTTCAAGGGGCGCTAGCTAAGTCGAAAGAAGGGGGAAATTTGAATTCAACTAATGATAACTAAATGCAATAATAAGATGTAGACTAAAATGCAAACTAAACAAGTAAGCTACGGAAAATACGGGATTTAATCAAGATTAAGGGAACTAGGATCCGATCAAGTCTTAGTTCATGGGTTACAACGGTGGGTGGTCTATCAACAAGCGGTGGAATGTGGGTTCATGTGGGACAATGCCGTCTAAACTAACTACCTACCCCTCCCGAGTATAGGTAGCCTCTAGGGTCGATAAAGGGTCCCACTCCCATGGATAACCCCTACACGAGTCCAAGGCATTTCGGGTCAACATTTAGGTCCCAACTAGGGTCTTTCCCACTCCCGCGGATGAAATCCCCTAGCCAAAAGGTAGAGTCTCTTTTAAGGGGTCTCGCTCCCGCGAATGACCCACCTAGAGTCGATCCCCAATTCTACCCAAGCCCCACTACCGTAAGCCCAACTCCCGTCGATAGCCTAAGTAGCCCCTAAGTCGGCCCAACTCCCATTGATAGCCTCTAAGGGTTGAACAAGGGTCAAATAAGGGGTCAATACAAAACAACCTCAACCAAAAACAATCACCCATAAACCACCACTTGCTAATTCAACCAATCACCAATCAAAACCCATTATTAGACTTAATCGGACCCTAGAAAGGGTTACTACTCACTAAGCATGGTTACTAAGCACTCAAAAGCAATAAAGGTTGAATCTTTAATGTTGAACATGATAAAGATGAGATTTTTACTTGATAACATGCAATTACTAACTAGATGATGAAATTCAATCAATTAGACTAAAATTAAACAAACAATAAATTCAAAGATAGAAACTTTAACTATAAGTAATCTAAACATTAAAACTTGGTAAAACATAAAACATGAACAAAGACATAAATGAAAGTAAAGAGAAAGAAATTGTTACCAACTATGAGGAAAATAAGAGATGAAAAGAAAGAAATTAGATTAAAGCTTGAAATTTGGATTACAATTGAATATTAGATCTAGAAATTCTATTTTGATTTTTGTTATTCTCTCTAGAAAAGCTAAGAAGAACCACCCTCTCTCTACAATTTCAGGTTTGGGCTATTTATATAAGAGGCAAAAGACACGCAAAACGAGGTCATTTAAAAGACGGATGGGCTGTGCTCAAATCTGGAGCTGCGCACGACAAAGCTGAGATAAGCACGGTTGGAACAGCACGGTGTAAGCTTTCCTGTATGAGTTTAGCACGGATCAGTTGAGTTGAGCACGGTAGGAACAGCACGGTGTAAGCTTTCCAGTATGAGTTTAGCACGGCTCATTTGAGTTGAGCACGGTAGTGCTTTTTCTCCCTTTTTCGCCTTTTTTCCGCTTTTTTCCTTCATTTGTTGAAGCATGGGTTGTTTGGTTGGTCCATGGGCCTTCCTCATGCCAAGATGTGGGCATTTTGAGTTCAACTTGTTCCTAAACAACTCAAAGAAACAAAAAATACCAAACAACACACCCGGAAGACGGGTTTTACGTATCTAAAGCCTCTAAACGTGATTCTAACATAAAACACATGAAAATAGGGAATAAATAGCATAATTATTAGCTTATAAAACGCGCAAATAGTGCGGTTATCAAGTTGTTACTTCTATTTTTAAAACTATTATTATTAATTTGTATTTTAGATCTAATTCTAAGTTTTTATAAAAGAAAAGTGTGTTATAACTTGTCTTTTTTCCCTATATTTTCGTATTATGAGGTGTGATAACACACGGACGGTTCTAACGGATGATTTATGTCTGCTTACCCCATACATTTTGTAATTTAGGCTCTGATATTATTGTTATTGTTGTTGTTGTTGTTGTTGTTGTTGTTGTTGTAGTAGTAGTAGTAGTACTAGTACTAGTACTAGTACTACTACTAATAACCTTGTACTGGTACTGTGGGTGTTAAGTATCGGCATAACCTCGTTCGTGACACCTTATTCGACATCTGCTATAGGTTTAATATTTCTACGGGTAAGGAGGTTGATGTCGGTTTGGTTGACGGACATGACATATTTATTTCTTCGTCCTGCGGATCTGCTGCTTTATTCCTAGGACAGAGGGCGTGATGTGTGTGTCGATTTGACAGGGTCTTCCCCTTTGACTTAGAGGGATGACCGATTTTGTGCTTCGGCGGGTTATCGCTGATACTGCTCAGCGTAAGTATGCTAAGTATGGGTATTTATGCGTGACAACTAGTTATGGTTCCATCCCTTCTCTTTCTTTCGCTTGGGGAACTGGGTTCAGATGTTGTTGCCTTGCTCAAGCGGATCCAGAAATTCTTCGTATCTCAAGATGCAGGGGCTCGGGTGGTTGCTTATATTTTTACTAGACTTAACTTCGTTGTTGCTAAGGGGGTGAGAGCCTAGATTGTCTCTCGGCTACCCACCAATTTCATGTAAACTTTTGTTTTTCTATTAATGTAAGCTCCACGCATCCTTCATAATAATTATAATAATAATAATTATAATAGACTTAACTTTTCTATTGCTAAGGAGTGGGAGCCCGGATGACCACTAATTTCTTGTAAATTTGATGTTGATCTTAATAATAGTCACAGTTTTAATATTAATAATAATAATAATAATAATAATAAATTATCTTGAGTTGTTCAAGTTGGACAAGTGCAGCGAATATAGATGGAGACCCTAAGCTCCGCAACTCCTCACACCCTTCGATATGTAAAGACTTCAAATTCTGAAAGCCGGGAACGTAACATGCCGAAATCCAGAGTGTCTCAATAGTACTATTCTCTTCCAACATCAAATTCTCAAGAGATGGATACTTGCTCTGTGGCACATATTAAAAGGTCACATGTTAGACCTTAATCATGATCTCATAAATTTAACAAGAAAAAATCATTGTTGGTGATAAATATACATTTGTTGTACTTTTATTGTTAAGCAATCAAATTAGTTGAGTAATAAAATCCTTGTGAATCTTCTCGGTTTGTTACAAACAGAGTACCGAATACCAGTTAATGATATGGTAGCGATGAAACTACAGTTTGAGTCCTAAATACTGATTTTGAAAGATCTCAAAGAATATTGCATTTTTAGGCCTATTTGTTGGATTCAACCTTTTATTATTCACAGAGACGGCAGAAAATTATGGTCTGAGGGACCGTTACAAGCTAAAGCTACTGGGATCAGGGACATCCTTTCATGGGCACTAAAGGAACGTCATTATCACTTACACGTCTTAACCGATTGCTTGCAACTTCTCTATCAGCTTTGCAGATTAGAGGAAGATTATCATGAAGTGCATGAAATTCTTGAAGACATTAGAAACTACAGCCTCTCATTTCACTGCTTAAATTTTAATTTTATTCCGAGGAGACTTAATAAGATAACCCATGGGTTAGCCAAATGGGCTATTAACCAATAAATACTCATTCTTTACCGTTGCAAAAAAAAAACCATGGGCTATTAACCAATAAATCCTCGTTCTTTACCGTTGCCCAAAAAAAACCTTTATTTACCACTAACTAGATTTTATGCCCGTGCGATGCACGGGTTCACATTAATGTCATTTTTATAAATTGTTTATTACAATTAACTTATAAAACTATAATAAAATATAATTTTTAAGAAAATAATATTGATATATTGAGTCAAGTTCTATTTTGACCATATTTTACCAACCTTTCCAGGATTCAAGTTATATTTGACCTATATTATGATTCAGAAATTATTAACATGACTCTCCCGTTCAAATCATTTATTAGGTTTGCATATGTTTTGATTGATATATTCACACACAAAAAATGATCCAATGTACATAAGAATTAAGCTCTCTATGACGATGCTTAAGAGACTCTAAAGATATTGGATTGATACATAAGATCCAAATATGATTCCTATTTGATCATAGGATCACCCCACCTTAAAAGTTTTTATATAAAAATTATAAACACCAGTTGAATATAATATGGAAATGTATATTGAAATAATTAAAATATTTTTCACTTTTTTTTATGATACTTACGTAAATTAATTTTTGATGATGTAGTTTTACTAATGTGGATATGGTAACACAAACGTCAATATTTGAGTACAAACTTGTAAGAGGTCTCTAAGACAATATTTACGACACTTAAAAGATGTGAAAGGGTGAAAATGAAGAGTGAAAGTGAAAAGGAAGAGATAGGGAAATGAAGGGATAAATGGTTCACACGTGAGAACCCAAGTAATGCTGACTCATCACCGGAATCATTTAAGTTGGTCAAAGTCCGGCCAAATTGTCGTGTTTGGACATAAAATGGTTTTTAAAGGTTGTGTTTGATAAATAGTGTTTTTAAAGGTGGTGTTTGAAAGAAAAAGTTTTTTAAAGGTTGTGTTTGACAAAAAAAACCCTAATAATCATAATAATTTATGATGTCTCTTATATTTACAAATCCAACGTTTGATTCACCCAAATCTAATTTTGATTTGTGGTTTTTGCAGGGAAAACACATTTTTTTCATGTACAAATCACCTCGTTTTTCTTCAATAATATGTTTACTAACTAATTCCTTATTTTATACATACGGAGGATATTTGTTTTTCGGTCTTTTCTAATACGTGTCTTACGAGCCCATGTAAGAAAAGATTCTCAAGATTATTTAATGAGAAATCAAAAGATAAATTGATTGTTAAGGATTTTTAATGAAGTAGTCTTGATAATCTTTTCCTGATTAAAAAAAATTCATTCTCATATAAAATAATTGTGACCTAATTACCTCTGCATTGAAGAGAGCAAACACCTCATTGCCTGATTGGCCCAGGAAGCTGGATAGACTCTTGATCGACCTTAGATGAAGTGATTTCAAACAAGGAAACATGTCGACTTCTGTCTCGTTTTTCGCATCCTTATAAGCAACGCATTTCAATGATTTACAGAACTCAACAGAAACCTCATTCAAGTTAACTAAAGCGGAAGTCAGAGAAAACCCACTTTCCAATTCGGGCAAATAATATAACTTGAGGCGCTGGAGATTAGAGAATATTCCTAATGAAGCTTTCCCATCACATATCTTCTTTAACTTATATATCTGTAGTAGTTCCAAAATCTCCAGATTTGCAAAGGCCATTGACTCATTCTCTTCATTTGAGCTGATTACAGATTCTACCCAACACATTTGAACTTTCAAATACTTCAAGTCCTTAAAACCGTCCTCGTCCAACTCAGGGACGACATTCTTGGTGAGCCTTTTACAATCACTCAGTACCAAACACTCGGTTTTTTTTAGCAACGCTTGTAACCCGTAATTTGGACTTGGATCTATATCAATTAGCTCCAAGACATAACGGAACGAAGGTAATTCTTCATGACTTCTGTTAGAACTGCAAACACGTATTTTGAACTTCCCTAATTGCTCGATCAGCTGGATATTATTCACGGTTGACAATTGTTGAGTTTTGGATACCTCCATTTCAAGAACATTCAAGTGAGACAACATATCAAGCTCACTTCCACTTGCCTGGTTAGACTCCCCTCCGCTGTTAACTTCGATATTTGTGGATGCCCAACCATCAAAACTATTGAGCATGTAAAGACCTTCTAAATGAGATAATCGGGATAAGATATTAGCCGGGATCCTTTTCATACCCTTGCACCCTTCTATATCCAGCAAACGAAGCTTGTGCAACTCCCCAGTTTCAACAGCTAACTCCTTTAGAGTCGATCCACGCAAGCTCAAAACAAGAAGGTTTACCAACTTACCAATCAATTTAACATCCTCCAACTCACAGTAGTGTAAATGCAATGTTTTAAGACGATGCAATTGTCCCATTGATTCTGGTAACCCCAGATTAAAGTTCACATTTGACAAACTTAAGACCTTCAGATTCTTCATTCCCTCAAAAAAAGTAGAAGGTAGAGTTGTTAAAGATACGTCGCCTTTCAATAGCAAGATTTCAAGTAGAGGAGCTTTCACACCACTCAACCGAGAAAAATCATGGCCAGACATTAATGATATGGCTGTGATCTTCTCAAACGTCTCCTCACACATCCATCGAGGAATACTTTCAACTAAGGTCATGCGATCTTTGCCTGCCAAATGGTAGTAAAACAGTATGCATTACCAATCAAATGTATTAATAATACGGAGTACATGGTCTAAAGTGATTAAATTAAAAAATACGTGGGATTATATAATTGTTATACAAGATCTAACATTTAAAGAGTAGTTTATATTATTGTCAATAAAAAAAAGGGTTATTTAATAGCAATACTCTGAACTATTAGGATCATTCTCAAAATACTATATACTTTAAATTAACTAAGAATACAACCAACTAATGCACCACTTCCCCCATAATGAAATGGGTAGATAGGCTACCTGCTCTACCGGTTCCAATGTATTTTATACCCACTTTTTCTCACGATATTCACTCTGATTTCTAATTTATTACCCTAACCTTCCTTTTTACGTTCGACCTTACATTTTTCAATAACTCTCGTACTTTTTTTGTAAAATATGACCACTTTGTGGTCAATAGTGACTACTTTTTGACAAATAGTGACCAACTTAAAAATAAAAATCATTTTTTAGTCATAAAAGATGTCGCTATTTATCAAAAATGACCACTATTTGTCAAAAAAATGGTCACTGTTAACTGGTCGCACCATGCGACGGTCTTACGTGAGAATTTGCATACATTTTTAACACCAGTTCTAATCCTTGTTCAATCTCCAAGACGCCATTAAACCTGCTGCACAAATCACCAGATGGAAGGCGCCGTAAATTAAATGTACAATACTGATTTTCTATTTCTTTCTTATGACCGATTTGTTGTTGGAGAGAGAGAGCAACAATGGGTTTATCTTGAGCTTGTCGATGACTTTAATGGCGGTTGAACTGTTGTCGGAGAGAGAGCGGGAGTGGTAGACCTTGGCAAAGCTACGGTTTTTGGGGAAGCATGTTGGTTATGGTTGTAGCTATAGTTGTGGTTGTGGTGGTTGTTATTCTATTGCTGTCACAGCGGCCGGCGCTGCCATTAATTGAATTGGGTTTTGATTGAAATGGTAAAATATACAAACTTTATTGAAGAAGGTTGAAAATTTTAGGGGACGGACAAGAACAATGGGGATTTGCATTATGTTTTTACAAGTATCCATTTTACAAACAAAGTGGAAGAGAATGAAGAGAAAGATCAGATGAAAAAAAGTGAAGGATTTGGGAAGTAAAATCAGAGGAAACATAAATAAGAGAAACAAACCCAGTAAGAAATTAAGGGGAAGAAGATGAAGTTGGTAATTTGGGAAAAAAGTGGGCCCCACCGTTATACTACCTGCTTCTTCCGGTTAAAATGAGAGCAATTCTATTAGATTAGAATGAGTGCATTAGTTCATTATATTCTTAGTTAATTTAAAGTATAGAGTATTTTAAGAAGGAACATAATAGTTCAGAGTATTACCATTAAATAACCCTAAAAAAAAAGAGTAGTTTATATCAAGAGTTGCTCAATTAGAAATTTCACTACGGATAACCTAGAACTTAATTAGTAAAATGTGCAATCAAGTCGAAGGATCCCAGTACCACGGTTACATGGTTCGTGGTTCGATTCGGTTCGAGTTCGAGTTTGTAATTCGTAAATCGTAATTCGCTATGCCTAGTGAACTGGGTTCGATGGGTAAATAAATAGCCTATAGTAATTTAAGTTGTAAATATTAACAAATAAAAAACTTAACAAGTTAATCTTTTTTTGTCCTAAAAAATAAAATATATCAAATAAAATACAGTATTGAAATTAGCAAGAGTCTCTTTTCTGATCTTTGGTAGTTGTGTAAAATAAAGTAACAGTGTCATATAACAAAGTAAGGCCCTGTTCTTTTGGGCTGAATAGGAGCTGAACTGAACTCAACTGAACTTATAGGAGCTGAACTGAACTTATATGAGCTGAACTTAACTGAACTGAACTTATATGAGCTGAACTGAATTGAACTTATAGGAGCTGAACTGAACTAAACTAAACTTATAGGATCTGAACTTTTCTGAACTTAATTTTACTTAATTGAATAGAATTTATAGAATTAAAAATTTACTAAACTGAACTTTATTACATAAGGTAAGATAATAACATAATTCCAATTTATATACATTGGTTTGTTCAAATATATTACTACGTTGACATCATCTTTATCTGTATCTTTTTCTTTTGGAAAGGACTGTCATAAAAAAAGTATACTCTAAAACATTAGGTAAGATAATAACATAATTCTGATTTATGTACATTGGTTAGTTCAAATAGATTACTACGTTTACATTACGATAAAAAAATAAATCACATATTACATCGTTTTCTAACCATCTATTTCCATATCATCATCTTCCTCACCACTTTGTTCTTTATCTTCACTATCACTCGTAACAACGAATCTATTGCCTCGTCAAATGTTTTTTTACTATCTTGTTTCGTACCTTGAACATGGTTTTTTTCCGTTTATCATCAAACATGCCCAAATCTACTATTCCTTGAATATTCATGTCATGTTTTTTAATAGATATTCCAAGAGTATGCATCCTTATAAAATTATGGAGTGTGAATGTATAAAACAATAATAGACATTTGATACTTTTGTGACATTCGGGGTATATTTTTTAACACCCACCTTTTTTTCAATTGACAAAATGTCATTCCACTAATTAATGTCAAATGTTTTTATATCGGTTTTCATAAATAATATATTCCGTATAACTTTTCTGAACTTAATTTGTAAGAATTGAATTTTTCTGAACTGAACTTATAAGGCTCTGTTCTTTTGGATTGAAATCGTCTGAACTGAACTGAACTGAACTTATTGGATCTGAACTGAATTGAACTGAACTTAATGGACCTGACCTGACCTGAACTAATAAAAAGATTATGACAATAATAATACAATAATAAATATTATAATAATATTAATCATTAGTAATAATAATATTATACTAATATAATAAAATAATAATATAATAAGATATATAAAAATAAAATAGTAATATAATAATAATATAATAATAATAATAATAGTAAAATAGTAATATTACTTATCTAATTATTAATAATAATATAATATAGTAATAAATAAATTAAAAATAGTAATTAAAATAAATATGATAAGTATAATTTCATAATATAATATTATAAATAATAATAATAATATATTAAACATTAGTATAATACTATATTTATATAATATAATAATAGTATTATAAAATATTAATATAAATGATAACATTATTAGTAATAATATAATATAGTAATAAATATATTAACAAAAATATCTAAAGAATTAATAAGATCAAGTATAATATAATAATATAAATGATATAAATACTATTAATTGTAAATATAAATAATAATAATAATAATAATAATAATAATAATATTGTGAATATATTAATAAAATATTAAAAATAATATAACAAAATAATAATAATAAGAATAATAATAATAATAAATGTTAGTAATACTAATATTTCCATTAATTAATCGTAATAATATAATAATAAATTAATTAATTAAATATAAATATAATAATAAAAATAAAAATTATAATAATAAATAATAGTAATATAATAAATTTTAAAAAATATATTAATATAATAATAAAAAATTAATTAATATAATAATAACAATGATAATAGTAATAATAATAATAATGTTGAAATAAAGTAAGTTGAGCTGAACTATACTGAACTGATCTGAACTGAATAGAGCTGAACTGAACTGAACTGAACTTATTGGAGCTGAACTGAACTGAACTTATAAGAGCTGAATTTAAGTCCAAAAGAACAGGATCTAAGAGCTGAACTGAACTTATAGGAGCTGAACTGAACTTATAGAAGCTGAACTGAACTTATAGGAGCTGAACTGAACTTATAGGATCTGAACTGCTGAACTGAACTTAAAGGGGCTGAGTTTAAGTCCAAAAGAACAGGGCCTAAGTGGTGCAAAAGACCAAACAGCCCATCCAAAAAGTAACTTAGTTGTCAGCCGCCACTCTTTTAAAAGACCAAAGATGTCATTTAATAAAACCCTACTTACCCATTATTACCCAAATGCTTTTTTACAACCACCCCAATAAAGTACAAACCTTCTTCCCTCCCTTTCGTCCCCCCCTTCACTTTCAGCCATTAACCCCACCATACTAGCTCCATATCTGGCAAGGCATGCCAAGGTACAGGTGGTCTTAACTCTCTGCTAACAGAGTTCGTTGACCTGACCGGCCTGGGTCGCGCGACCCCGGTTCGGGTACGACGAACCTGGTTCGGGAATCGTGGGTCCGAACTCCGAACCATGTATTACTGCCCAGTACCTATCTATCACATAGAGCCCTAACCAAACTTGTCCGTGAAGAACCTTACAAAAACATGTGAAAACAAGAGAATGACTTGTACGTTTAGTTTTTCGACAAAAATAATGTTAAGTTAGTAGTCGGCGTTTTCTTGGTACTCCGTCAGACCCGGTCAATTATTTACCTATTTTATTTTGAGGGGTCTTAGTTAATTGTTTATTTTTCTATATATATTGAGAAGGTATTTTAGGGGTAACTTGATCATCAAAGGACACTATTGTCCACTTGTCGTTCAATACTACTTTTTTGTGTCAAAAGTGAAGTAAAGAAATGACGTGACGGAGACGTACAAGGTTAGTAGCCAACACAACATACCTTTGTCAGTAAATGAGATAGCAGATGCGCGAACAAGATCATGAATCTTGACTTCCCCATTAGAATCACCTATTAATAACAATGACGATGAAATGAGTTCATTAGCCCATATATTTGCTTGCTCCATGGCTTCTGAAATACCGTTGACACGTTGAAATAAATCCAACCCAATACCATATCTCATCAAGTCTTCCACTGTTATAGCCAAATCGAGGGGAGATAAACAAGCAAGACATAGAAATATCATTTTTTCTTCGATGTCAACAAGCTTGTAACTTGTTTCGAGAATTGAGTATGTCTCACGATACTCACTACTAATTTGACTCGAGATAGGCTTTTCAGATGTCTCGGCAAAATGACACCACATAGGCAGATGTTTACCCCTTAATGCACTCGCCGTTGCGGTAATTGCAAGAGGTAACCCACCACACTTCCTCAATAATCTATCTGCCACGTCTTTAAATTCTCCACGGTCCACTTTCTTTTCAGCTTGATTTTCAAAAAGATTTAAAGCTTCTCTTTCGTTCAATAAGCCGACCTTATATATATTAGCTTCTTGGATATCCATGAGGCTACACACTCGTTTTTCTCTGGTTGTAATCAAGAGTTTACAACAGTAACCTTTAGTACTTTCGTGAGGAATACCCACTTCACCTAGCTTAAGTTTCTTCCATACGTTGTCAAGGACTATGAGTATTTTCTTTTTCTCTGATTTCAGTTGATTATAAAGAATGCGCGCTCGTACAGCTATTGTGTGCATATCATCCAAAGTCAAGCCAATTCCTCCGGCAATTTGATTCTGAATGCCTTTAATATTTGGAACTTCAGAAACTTCTACCACTACTCTTATATCGAATAAATCAGTTACTCTTTTGTGGGCAACTTCTTTTGCCAACGTTGTTTTACCTGCATCCATCCTAACTAAAGTTAGTTCCAATTTAAAAACAAAATTTATATTCCCCGCATTCCATTTATTATTTACCTCTTGTACTCTTTATTCTTTATGAGAGTATTTTAATCAAAGGTAAGCAAAAGTACCTTTAGGTGAAATTAGAAAAGGTTTTTGTCAAACACTATCTAACATTGATCTCATTTCAAAAAAAAATTACCTCATTATTTTTTTGGCTCTTTTTTACTTTAACATTTTTTTTGGGTTTTCTTATGATCTGTACCCTTATATTTTCGCGTTTTCTACTCGTACCCTTACCTTTTTTTATTATATCTCCAACTATGCCCTTGTATTCCCCTTTAACACCTGACCATGCCCTTGTAAATGTAAGCGTTAAATTATGAGTTAGTTTTGACGACTTGACCTTTTAATTGACTAACCAAGACTTTCCGACTCATCCACCACCTACAACCCCACATTACCGCCACTAATAACCTCCCAGCCACTCAACATACACCACTAAATACCCTTGGCTGATGTCCCTCAAGGCTCAACCCACGAAATCGCGAATAAAGTCAATAAACATTAGAGCCACCACCGCCGAACTTACACTATCAACAAATTTTAGAGCTTTATAAAGTTATTATCTTTGTTTTGTGTCGCCAATTACACCATTAGAGTTTACTTTTACAAATATACACTATTTTATTGAAATTCAATAAAAACAATAAAAAATGTGTTTGACAAATGAAGGAGGTTAGTAAAGGAGTTATAAGGTGAATTGTGTTCGGAAGAGTGGTAGTACAACTTATCTCAAGGCAGTAGTACAAAGTATTGTTTGAGTCCTCAAAGCATTTTTATACAAAGTTCAAGTCCTTATACTTAACTTTACCTGCTAATCTTCTATTTCCCCTAGTTCTTGCAAAAATTAACCAACCCACAACCCGGAAACAATCCGATTTATCAAAACAAGTTGACACCACCTAATGTGGAGTACAACCAATTTATCAAAAATCAAAATAACCCACCCGTTCCTCTGGTCTTCCTCCATACGGTTCATTTTCGTCTGAAATAATAAGACGGAGTTTTGAGACCGTTAACTGACAAATGTGCACTTTTGGAAAAACAAGTTGTCATAAGCTGTAACACTAGCTCGCCCATTACTTGTTAAATTTGATCATAAAATGGTTACAAAATCCTATCTTATTTGTTTTAGACGGAATTGAATTTGAAACATGCGAATTGCAGGGTTCCTCACCCCCAACATACACTATTTGTTTATTATTTATTTGAATCGGGCTGAACTAACTTCCAGAAACACAAGACACAACACTCAAGGGACAATGAAGACAAGAATCAAGGTAGAACAAAAGCAGTTAATTTCTTAGGATTAATTTCAAGTGGAAGAGTTATTGCAAGATTTTTATGGAGAAAAGAACACACATCTGGTGCCTGATTGTCCTGCATTGTGCAATATTCAACGGTATTGTTTTCTAACAAAAAAAAATTGATTTGAATTTAGTTGTTAAAGAAGAATGTGAAGAAATAAACATTCTTAAAAACAAATAAACAATAATAAAAAGGGAGAAAAGAAAACACTTACCGGAACCACCCATACCAAAAATGCCAACAACCCTAACTGAATCGTCTTTTAAAGCCATTATTATTTTCAGCAGAAGTTCTTCTCTAGATTCCAAGCCCTCGACAAAGTCACCGGGAATAACTTCAAGTTCATTTTCTCTTTTATCTCTAGTCAGAGTACCTGAAGGGAATTTAGCAATCAGAGACTTGATAGCCTTGACCATAATATCAGCTCTTTCACTCATATCATGTTTATAACGGTAACCTTCCAAGCTAACGACACAACAGCCGCAATATGAGTTAGGTCCACCGTTTTCTTCAGCTACCCCGGAACTGGTATTAGCGATCAAAGCATCCATGACTTGCAACCCTATTATAGAACCTTTTGGTAAACCCTTCTTAAAGTCGGCGTCATCTATAAAGTCCATTAACCTCCCCATATGTTCTCGCCAAATACCAACCTTTTCCTTGACAATACTTGTATCAACTGCTTGGACTTCGTCATCATGTTTTTCATCATGATCATTATGCCCAACCTTGTTTCGAATGATACCCTCTGCTTTATTCAAAATCTTTGTCATCTCGTCCCCCTCTTGCGTGAGCTTCTTAAGATTATCATCGTTCAAAAGTTTAACCACAGCAACAGCCGCGTCATCCTGTATTATAAACTTGGTAAACTCCTCAGAAATTTCCTTCAAAACATTGCTGGCTATCTTGACAATTTTCTTGTAATCAGCATCAGCAGCAGCAGCAAGGCTAGCAGCTACTTCCCCGTCACTAGTCTCTTGATTATTGCACTTCTTCTTCACCACATCGACCACAATATCGAATATCTCCTTGTCCTCTTTCCATAATTTCTTCAAAACATTATATTCCATCATTTTCACCGCTTTTTCAGC
This sequence comes from Heliosperma pusillum, assembly GCA_022085475.1. Taxonomy (NCBI): domain Eukaryota; kingdom Viridiplantae; phylum Streptophyta; class Magnoliopsida; order Caryophyllales; family Caryophyllaceae; genus Heliosperma; species Heliosperma pusillum. The sequence continues at coordinate 34,158 of JAIUZE010007497.1, read as the reverse complement.
CACCCGTTTTTCTTGTATAAGCTTCCTCATTTCTTTCATCTCGATTATCTTGATAAAATTTTCCAACCAATTTGCAGTTTCCATTGTCATCACCCGAAAGCTCTTCTTGCCTTCCATCACTTCGTCATCAACACGCTCCTTTTTTGCATGTAAATTCTTAAGCTCAGTTACAAGAGCGTTTATGTTTCCATCATAACTAGTGATAAAAGTCAGATACTTTTGTATTTTATTGACAACCAAAGTCTTAACCCCCTCTACCACACAGTCTAGAGCACGTGATACCGGGTCGACCATTGTCACTCTCCCTATACACACAAGACACAACTCTCTGAAGGAACTCAAAGCTAAAATTAGACCCAAAAAAAGGTAACAGACCGACAAATCAATCAGGCCGAAAAAGGATTATGTTTTTATAGCTTTAGCTTATAAAAGACAATGAAGATTATGATTAATTTCTTAAACTCCCTTTCTTTCAACTCTTCCGTTTATGGAGGTGTTGCTGCAACATTTAAATAGAGCACAGAATGCCTATTTGTCAATTTTAGAGTCTCAACTCTCAAGTGGCTGGAATTTTATAAAAACACAAATTCTCGTTTAAGACAGATATTATCCGTCTTAAGCTTAAGACGGGACAAATATTAGGCCAATGCAATGCATTCATAGTATATTTTCATTTCTTGTAAATAGACCAAAGACCATCTTGTAATCATCCATTTTTTACACCGTATAGTCTCCAATATTCTTGTTCGAATAAAAGATTTCTAGCGAGTCTTATACTCGTTTACCGTACCACCTTGTGAAGATGAGAGATTTTTTGAAGGTAAAGATAATCTTAATTTGGGTTTCTTGTATTTCTCCAATCGAAAAGTTCGTATTACGTACTGCCTTTACGATTGCGGGAGGGTATTGGAGACTATACGGTGATGATTACAAGATAGTCTTTGGTCTATTTACAAGAAATGATGATTACTATGTCATTCATTGTATTTGCCTTAATAGATTCATTGTATTAGTCTCATAAGATCTTATATAAATAGCTTGCATTTGCTAATGACAAACAGACAACATTCTCCTCCAATTCTCTTAACAACACAATTCTCCCTTCAATTATCTTAACAACAAATATATATACCAAATTACCCCACTTGTTGCCTAGTAAATATCAAAATCTTTTTCTTTATTACCACAATATGCTAGTATTTGATCCGTCTTATACATAAGACAGGTAATGTCCATCTTAAGCAAAATTTACTGTTATAAAAATATGACCCAGATTAAGTCTTCTTGTTTATATACTGTATTAGAGAAGCAACAATCGTGCTCAGTTGTCTACTACTTGTACTATACTTTATCATAATGAAAATTTAAGTTAATTTTTTTTTGGGTCGAATACGGGTCACTCGGGCCGGGTTTTGACCGTAAAATAACGGATCATTTGGTCAAAAGGTCGCAAAGTCAAAATTTTCTGACCTTGACCCTAGAAAAACCGGTCGGGTCAGGTTTTCGGATCGGGTTAGAATTTAACAGGTCTACACAAAATGCATACTTATTTGTCAATTTTAAAGTCTCAATTCTCAAGTGGCTAGAAATTTATAAAAAATATGACCGAGATTAAGTCTTCTTGTTTAAATATCGGAGAAGCAACAATCGTGCTCAGTTGTCTACTACTTGTACTATACTTTATCATAATGAAAATTTAAAAATTGAAATTCAATTAGAATAGATCTATCATGTTCATGACAGTACGATATAATTAGAATAATACTCCAATAATTGTAGATGAGGAAAGGACACAAACAACAAGCAAATATGTAATGTAATCAAAAGAAGTTGACTTACCTAAAATTGAATAAGCTTAAACCCACCATAGTAGGGTTGATTGAGAATAGAGAACGCCTTTCCATTGAAGGAGCATGCGGAAATTACCCGACCCAAAGTTATTCAACCGAATATGAGCTCCTTATTCTAAAACAACTTGGTTAATTAATGTTATCAGATAATTATAAACTAGTATATACCTCGTGCAAGTATACTGCACTTGTAAATTTTAGAGTAAATTACAAATAACTTTCTTATATAATCAACATTTTTCAAATAACTCCCTTTTATAAATTTTTATCCAAATAACTCTCTTTTAAAACATGTTTTTATACATATCAATGCCTTTTTGTTCAGAATTAGACTTATTTTAATAAAAGCCGACTTATTCTTCCTTAAATCATAATTCCTAGACCGATACTTTAGTTGCATAGCCCCATATCTGTTCTAGACATCTCTTAAAAGATAATAAGCTAAGTTTATTTTTGATTCACTCGAATCATACACACTCAAGTCTCAACTTTATAAGTTAGGTTTCTTATTTTAAAGGAATACTAGTTTTAAACCCGTGCAAAAAAATGCACGGTCATAATAGAAGACGCTATCATTAGATACATAAGTATATAGATGAGCGTGATTAACTATTTAATATTGTGGCAATATAAATAGGCGTACATATAATTTAAATTAATAATCATTACAATATGATGATTATGTTAGAAAGTGTATACGTAATCTAAAACATTACAAATACAGTTCTATTGTAAAGCACACCCATTTTGTTTTTTTTTTTTTCCGTTTATGCAAACCCATTATTGTCGGCCCATTAAAACTTAAGACTTATCATCCATTATTGAATCTCCGCCATCTTTACTCAGTCTCGCTGCAAATTTCTGCTTTGTAGTTCTTGAATGTATCGATCACCGTTTATATATATAAGGAGGGATTAATAAATGTATGTTCCGATTTTTTGTTAGTTTTTTTTTTCTTCTATGTTTCTTTCATGTTTTTTTTTATATAGATCTATGATTTTAAGTTACTTTTTGTAATTTTCTCACTATTTTTGTTATATACGTTTTAAAATTCAAACTAATTTCAGACGGTTATTTATGATTTTTTATAAATTTTTGAGTGACCTTTCATCTGATTTTTATTGTTCTTGTAAAGTTGATTTTTTATTAAAATATTAGTGAATTTTGATGATTATTCAATTTTTCACCTTAACAAAAAAAACAAAATTATGAAATATATGTATGAAAAGATGTCATTCTAAATGAACTTACATTTTATAAACTCATATACGTGAATACGTGACCTTGTTCTGTGAATCTGTTTAGTGTTAATATATTGTGAAACATAAAATGCTAAGTATTGTGCATACGTTTTTAAACTCTTACACTTAAAACACATTAGTAAAATGTTCAAATGTTGTAAAATGTAAAATGCTCTACTCCATGTGTATTGCGGTATTCTGTCTCACACTAATTTTATTTTTCTAACAAACGTAGTTAAACTCTTTAATTTAATTTTTTGAAGTTCCGACCATTTCAAATAATGATAATGATTCTGTCTTACACGTCTTGTTTTAAAGACAATACAAATTTTTTTAATCCTTAAAAAACTTGTCCCGAAGTTGGCTATTATTAATATTATTTTTCGTTATTCTACTTTTTTTTTGTGTACAGGAATAATATGATATGATATCAACAATTAGAATCGGGATGCTGATTATCACGAAGTTTTTTTTTGTAATATTTTTTTTTGTACATTTTATAAACTCTTATACGTGAGTACGTGACCTTGTTTTGTTAATCTGTTTAGTGTTAATATATTGTGAAACATAAAATGCTAAGTATTGTGCATACGTTTTTAAACTCTTACACTTAAAACACATTAGTAAAAGGTTCAAATATTGTAAAATGTAAAATGCTCTACTCCATGTGTATTGCGGTATTTAGTCTCACACTAATTTTATTTTTCTAACAAACGTAGTTAAACTCTTTAATTTATTTTTTCGAAGTTCCGACCATTTTAAATAGTGATAATGATTCTGTCTTACACCTCTTGTTTTAAGACAATACTAATTTTTTTAAATCCTTAAAAAACTTGTCCCGCAGTTGGCTATTATTAATATTATTTTTCGTTATTCTACTTTTTTTTGTGTACAGGAATGATATGATATGATATGATATGATATGCTCATTGTCGTAAGTACTCCTCCAAAGCTTATCTAATTAGGAAGATAAAGAAATATGCGTTTATTTGGCCAATTCTGATCGTCCCCTTCAAGAACCTGAAGCATGTTACGTTTATCAACCTAGTACTTAGCTTTTTTTTTTCGAATAATGTAATATTAAAAACCGACTCTTATAGTTGGGTCAGTACCGTGTAAGACATTATATTTTACTGCTGCAAAAAAAAATATTAATAAAAAAATAAAAAAAATGAGTACAAAGTATAAAAATTGAAATAGTGATCTAATGTTGGTAATTATTCCATAATAAATAGTACTTTATAGGAAATAGATAAATTTAATGTCTAAGTACATGTTTAATGTATAAGTACATGTTTATACACAAATTCTAGAATAAGACGGTCTCACACCGTGAGACGGTCCTATGCTAAAAAAAATCATCCATTTATTGCTATTGATGAAACAATGTTTTTTTATAGAAGTGGACCGTCTCAGACTGTGAGACCGTCTCACACAAGACTTACTGATGTTTATAATTAATAGTAGAGAAAATAAATATTTTTCTACATGCATTAATGAAACCCGTTTTGACCTGAAATTTGTATAAATCCGTATTTTACACACTCGAATAGCCGAATCGTATTTCACCCGAACCCGTAACCTGCCCACCTGACACATTAAATAGGTATACTTGTGTTGAATAAACCCAACCCGTATAGACGTCTAGGCACTCAGTCCATACTGAGCCCAATACTCATACCCTTTCCAACTTGTTAATTTGAAAACCCTACAAATAAAAGCGTCTAGCTACAGCAAATAAATACACTCGGCTTCCCTAGATCCATTGAATTGCTAATGTTTAGTTGTGTACAACTGTGCACACCACCCAATGGAAAATCAAAACCCCCAAAATCATCCCCAATTAAACCCCCAAAATCATCCCCAATTAAACCCCCATCATCTTCATTAATCCTTCACCATCTTCATTCCTTCATCTACTTTCCTATTCCCATGTTGTTACTACTAACTCAATATTTGACTTCCAATTAGTAATCTTCACCTCTTATTTCTCACTCTTTTTCTAAACTGGTTGACGATTGAGTACAATAGTAGATGGCGAAGATTAATTTCGTTGAAGATAATATAAATTAGTTAAGTTGATTAAGTATTATTAGTATTTTAGTATACTGCTACTAATATGGTCATTGCTATACAAATTAGTGGTATTCTTTCTATTTTTCGAAATTATTAAGAGTAAATATTTACTGATGTTTTTGGTTAATTTTTTTTAGATTTGTAGTATCTATTTTTCATATATTTTCTTATACCATTATTTTCATATAGTATCTATTTTTCATATATCTTATAATATATTTTCTAATTAACGACTACCCTCTAAACGATTGAGGGGTGATTTGTTTATATAAATATATATTAGAAGAATTCTGTATTTTTGATTTATATTATATCTTTTGTAGCTTTTTTTGTTCAATATACTATTAATACAGAATATATATATTAATACTAATAATTTATTGTTGTAGGTGTAAAATATTGTTGTCATTTTAATAATTAATGTATAATTGTACTTGTAATCATGAAAATTGTACAATTGTATTGTACCAATACTACTGTATAATGATCCTAAATGTTAGATTTTTTCAATTTTTAGTATAAAAAAGCGTATTGTCGTATTAATATCCATTTTTTAATTGCCGGAATTTTCGTCCATTAAAAAAATCTCCCCAGGCTTAAAGTTAATTAAATGACGTTGATTTTAAAATTTGTAATTAAATAAAATATCAAATTTTGCAATTTAATAAATTAAAGATGAGTAAAATGGAAATTCTGTGTAAAAATTGAGTACAAAGTACAATAAAAAGACTAATAGTGGTGGGTCCTTCTTGGGAAAAATGAATAGATGAGGTGGCTTCATGAGGATGCTGTCTTTTAATATATAGAGGATTTCTTATTTTATAAGTTATGTTGTATCTCAACTTTTGCCAATTTTGCGTACGTAAGTCATTATATAGCTCATATTTTGAGTACTTGTTCAAATCGCATTGCTCGTTCTTATTTTGTCTATTTTCCCGCTTTTCATTTGCTATATTTCAAGTCCAAGCTAAGGTACTCCTCTACAGTGGCAGACTTAGAGTCTTTTTAATGGGAGTGTACATTAATTTTTTTTTTTTTTTGCAAATTGTATCGTAAATGATTAATAATGAGAACTTTTTCTCGTTGATACAACTTACTTGACGTCAAAAAATTATAAATACTAAAGAAAAATTTAAATGTTCGGAAAATATTACATTTTAATTTTTTATCATAAACTTAGGCAAAAAAATTTATGCCAAGTTCTATAGCACAAATAGAACTAAACAAAAGGGAGTTTTCAATTTTACAACACAAATAGACACCAAAGTTTTGCAACAACAGTTGTCAAAAAAAAAAAAAAAAAAAAAAGTTTTGCAACAAAACTATTGACGAACCGAATTCATCATAGAGGACTTGAAATGAACAATCTTATGAAACAAAATTGGAACTGGGCTATGTCAGTTGTCGAAGTAAATAGAATTTGAAATTAGCAATTTAAAATACAAAATTGGGAAATTAAAATTCTAATGTCGGTTGTCGGAGCCGTTGAGGTGTGCATAGCGTTTGTTGTGTCTTAAAAGCTTAACAAAAATAAAAGGGGAAGGGTACTAAACAAAAGGGGATGTGAGGAGAATCGAACCCCCTCTTTCACTAAGTGGCACTGGCTCTAACCGCTATACCAAAGGAGTTTCAATGAGATATATTGCGCACAAACTATATACATACTTTGCTTCAACAATTTATTTTTTAAAATACAAAATCCTAAGGGTGCGCACGTGCGGTGTTGTGCGCACCCCCAGGTCCGCCACTGCTTCTCTAGGTATCTTCTTGATGTAGGAGCATTGGTGGACCACACCTTGGACAATGGGAAGGAAGAACGAAGTAATTTGGGAGTCAAAATTGAAGCTTAAAGACTAAAAGCACTAGTTATATTGTAGCATTTGGATAATGGAAATTTCTTAGTCAATTTGGGCTGGAGTTTATTAGCCAATTTGAGCTAAAATTTGTTATGTGTCATTTTGGATTCATATAAATACCTCAAACTATATGTTATAACATAAACTTTATTTTTACACACTTTGGAAGGAGAAAAAACGCTTGTATTTCCTTAGATATTAGATATATTCTTTATCGTTTGCATTATATATATCCAAGATTCAAGTTTGAATCTATTTATCTTTTTCTTCTTTTCTTATTTCCTTATTGTTGAATGTTGAATGCTTTGTGCAATTTAAGATGAATCAATGTTTTGACATTAGAGAGAAAAAATTAGAAAGAGGTTAGAGAGGAAAAATAAGATGGGAAATGAGAAGGGTATAATTGTCAACATTGTACTATAATGAGCAAAATGTGTACTGCGAAAATCAGGACCCAATTTTTAATTACATCCATTCAAGTAGCCATTAATACTTCTAGTGTCAAATCAGTCCTACAATAGTGAAGTATGTTTGTACTTTAGGATTAAAGGTCTGGGATTAGTGTCAAACTAGTGTTACAATATGTTACTCCATCTATCTCAGTCATTTGTTTGCCTTTAATTAAAATATTTTTCACAAATAATAAAAAATAAATAAATGACTGGGACAGAGGGAGTAGTACTTTAGAATTAAAGGTTTTTGACAATTTTAATTACTAATTTAAGGCTGATTCAAGTAGCCATTTATACTTCTAGTATCAAACCAGTAAGATTGTTTACCGACAGTTAATCCGTATTTAGTTAAGCAACTACTATGTGAAAGTCCATAGACCTTAATTAGACTCCTCTAATTAGTTATTAAATTACTTGTTAATTTAGTATTTAATGATCTATGTAACATGCATGCAAATATAAAGACTTTTATATAAAAGAAGAAATTTCCTCACATTGATATGGAAAATATATAGGCACAACAAGAACTCATTCTTGTTGTTCTTGAGCTATAATTATGGATGAACACAAGTAATCTCCAAACTAGAAGATCTCCTCTAAGTTGCACCAAGATGAACCCAAATAATCTACTCTTATTATTAACTAGATAATAAGATAGATATTATACTACTAATATTAGAATATATTACTACACTAGTAATACTTAGTAAATAATTAGTATTTGAGAGTTTTTAGAGAGAATATTAGTTTTTGAGAGAAGTAAGAAAAACAAGCAAGAATTGAACAAATGAAATGAACAACCATATTGCCCTTATAAAGACAATATGGCCGGTCAAGAAGAGCTTCACAAGGCTCTTATTTTGCTTATTTTAATCACATGCAAAGTGGTAGAGTGTAGTGTTAGTATGAAATGATTTTAGGTTACTATTCATGTCATAATCACATGTTGCTTGTGAGTATGAATAAGAGCAACCATCATCACCATCCACTACATGTATACCGGCCATGTGAGGCCTATTTTGATCCATTTTGATTTTTGATATTTGTCCCACAAATACTTATTAATCATATGCTTAATTATCTTGTATAATTAAGTGTTAATTTGATCATATAACAATTATATGATACAAATAAATGAATAATATGTACTTAACATTTTAAGTAATATTTTACCATTATATCAATATATAATGGGTCCCACAATGCTGTGGGAAATCGGTATTACCACAATACAATTATAATTAACTAATTACCTAATTACCTCTATCTCAAAACCTCAACTAATTTAGTAATTTAACGATTAATTACTAAGTTAAATCTTATTTAATCGTATTAAAATAAGATATAAATTTATTAGTCAATTATCTCATAATTGAAAAATAAGCTTAATCGAATTTGAGTTCTTAACTCAATTTCTAACAATTAACTCTCGTACATATCGAATATATGTAATGTACTAATTAACTGTATCGTATACAAATAATTAGTTACTATTTGGATTTTATCCTTTAGGGGTGACCGAAAGGGATCAGTTGATCACCGCCGTCAAACGACAATAACGTCAAACTCTAGTCAGCCAACCGTTATTGATTTACGTTAATCAACTGACTAATCATATATATAGTCAATAAATATCCCAATTATATTCCTTAATAAGATTTATTATGTGGCGGACTATTGTGGAGGACACCTACTCCAACACATCTCGGATTGCATGGCCTCAAGCCATAGCTTTGAGTCGGAACAGGTCATGGCTCCTTTATAGGTAGCGGGTTCGTTACTCTCTATGAGCAAAACATCGTCTCTATCGTTCTCCTCGACCATACCAATGTATCTGTCTGGAGGTATGGAGACTCTACCCGACCTTCTAGGTTCCTCAGGAATATTAACCGCAGTAGAAGATGAAGGAACATCTTCCTCCATCGGTTGCTCGGTTGTTGGTTCTTGAATCTCGGACAGATCGAAGGTTCTATCACTCGTCGTGTTCTCGAGAAACTCTTTCTCTAGAAACTTCGCACTAGCCGCAACAAAAACACGTTGTTCGGTAGGCGAATAAAAGTAATGACCAAACATTCCTTTTGGATAACCAATAAAGTATGTCTTGACCGATCGCGGGCCGAGCTTATCCTCGTGTCTCCACTTGACATAAGCCTCGCAGCCCCAACCCCGAATAAAGGACAAGTTAGGGACTGTTCCCTTCCACATTTCAAATGGTGTCTTGTCAACAGCTTTAGACGGACTTCGGTTAAGAATAAGAGCAGCTGACAAAAGAGCATAGCCCCACAATGAATCAGGCACTCCCGTGTGACTCATCATGGATCGAACCATATCAAGTAATGTTTGATTTCTCCGTTGGACACACCATTTATTGAGGTGTTCCAGGTGGAGTTAAATGTAGTACTACACCACAGTTTTTTTAAAGGTGTTGATCAACTCATTCGAAAGATATTCGTCCACCAACGATCTGAACGTCGTGCGTTACTCTTTCTACCCATCTGTTTTCATCAACCTTATCTGGTATTCCTTAACGTATCAAAGACTCACTTTTTGCTTCATTAAGTGACATATCCATACTACTCAAATCGTCGTGAAAAGTGATAAACTATCTAATAGCCATCTCTAAGCGTTGATTGACATAGGTCCACACACATCAGTATGTATGAGTTCCTAATAGGTCAGCAGGCGCGCTTCCAACACCTTTGAAGGAAATTCGAGTCATTTTGCCTATGAGACATGATTCACACGTGCCAAAAGATTCATAGTCAAATGGGGAGATAGTCCCATTGTCAATGAGCTTCTTCACGCGTTTTTCATTTATGTGTCCCATACGGCAATGCCATAGATAGGTTTGATCTTTGTCACCAACCTTTACCTTTTTATTACTCACATGCAATATATCTGTGGTTTGATCTAAAACATAAATCCCATTCATGGAAACTGCTTTACCATAAATCATTTCGTTAAAGGAGAAAATACAGCTATTATCCTTTATTACAAATGAAAAACCGTTCTTATCGAGTACGGAAACAGAAATAATGTTTTTAGATAAACTGGGTACATAGTAACAGTTATTTAAAAATAACTCAAATCCACTTGGGAGTTGGATTACATATGTTCCCACTGAAACGGTAGCTACTCCTGCTCCATTCCCCACTCGCAGGTCCACATCACCCTTTTCGAGAGTTATGATGTTTCTTAGGCCCTGCAAATGATTACACAGATGAGAACCACAACCAGTATCAAGTACCCAAGTTTCGAAACTTGCATGGTTAATCTCAATCATATGAATAAAAGAAGACATACCAACAGGAGTGACGCGGCCTGCTTTTACGTCTTCAGCATACACGGGACAGTTTCGCCTCCAATGCCCAGTCTTGTGGCAATGGTGGCACTCCATGTTTTCTTTGCTCTTTGTCTTGCCTTGTGAGCTACTGCTAGTCTCACCAGGCCCACTCTTGCCTTTCCTGGCTTCTTGAACTTCGGCTTCCCTACAGCTAGGTCGGCCTGAGCCTTGCCCTTACCCTTACCCTTGTTTGCAATCATGAGAACGTCCTGCTTCAGGCTCCCACTCAATTTCAGATCCTTCTCAGTCTGTATGAGAAGTGAGTGTAGCTGATGAGGATTTCTCTTCAAATCATTCATATAGTAATTTGCCCTGAATTGGGCAAAACCATCATGAAGTGAATGAAGCATGCGGTCAATGACCACGCTCTCTTTGATTTTGCAATCAAGTGCCTCCAGTTTTTCGAGATTCTCGATCATATCGAGAATGTGTGGGCTAACCGGTTGGCCCTTCTGGAGTTTCGCTTCAAAGAAGCGAGTGGTAAGCTCATACATAACGATCTGCGGTGCTTTTGAGAACTCGTTAGTGAGCGTGGTGAAAATCTTGTTTGCACCTTGGGCAATGAATCGTCTTTGCAAATTGGATTCCATTGAAAAGATGAGTACGTTCTTTATCGCACCCGCCTCCATTACGAAATCACTATAAGCAAGTGATTCATTGGCTCCTGCATTGGGGCCTGGGTTAGGCGGTAGTGGCTCAGTCAAGTACTTGAGCTTACCGTCAGCTATGACAGCATTCCGTAATGAAGCCTCCCAGTCCGCAAAGTTGGACCCGTTATTCTTCAGTCGCGTGTACTGATTCATATTGTCCATGAACATCTTAAGCCAGGATTCACGTGCGAGCGTTGCTTTTGGCATAGGGGCATCACCATGTCCAGCCATTTGTTATAACAGTTTTATCGATATAAATGAATGCTACACTGCGAGAAAGGAGATAAAACATAATAAGCATTTTCATCGTTTTAATTAAGTCTAATACAAAACCGATTAATGCGAAGACTCTTGAATTTATACAATTGACCTCCCTCAAGTATTGTATAAATGATCCCAAGACTCAATTTCTGTAAATTGATAAGCCAACTTATTGGCTAATTCTACTTTTAGAATTCCTGGTCGATAAATTTCCGTAAATTCTATCTTTAGTCCATCATAATCACGAGATATTACTCGGACTATAATGTTGAGGTAAAATAGGTCAACACATACTACTTACCCAACGTAGAAGGGGTCATATGGAGAGTAAGGTCCTATATGCCTACCGACGAAGAAGGGATTCATAGCAGTTTTCCCTATAAAGACTAATCTCAATTTTAGGTTTTAGAGGAAGGTCCATCAGCTTTAATTTTATTCATTTAAGTGAACGAATGATCTAGCATTTTGAGAATGAATAATTTAAGATGATAGCTTTTAGAATTTTGAGTGACATCTGGATGTCCATGCTAATTAACATACAATCTATATGAGTCAATTTTCATGCAATTAAGTAGTAGGTGGTTTGGTTTAGGCGGAATATGATGCAATAACTATCATGCAAAAGAAAAACAATAAGAACGGAAAAATGAAAAATAAAGTACAAAGTCCTAGTGTGGCCTATCCTATCAAAATAGAACAAAATACACTTTGGAATCCATCCTTATGTACCCTAGAAGCTTGACTTGATGTTCCATCTTGGTCCATGTAGCGGGAGTGAGCTATCCGATCTCCATCTTTGGTCTTCTCAAAAATACAATTTTAAAATTACAAAATATAAACCTATTTACATTCTAATTTAAAAATTATAATTAAAGATTACAAAGGGGAGATTCGAGATCTCAAAATACATCAAAGACCATGTTACCATCATTACGATAACACAATCTACTAAGGCCACACTAAGCAATACAAATTACAACCTCTTGTAAAAATACCAAAATAATCCATTCATCCATTCATTCATTCATTCAACAAAATAAAATGCATCAACAAAATAAATTAAACATTCAAGACATAATTCATTAATTATGATGATTAATTTATCCAAACCACCTTTAAAATGATCAAAATTATGTGACAATTCCTTAATTGTACACAACAATTTTAATCAACCATAATCCAATTTAATTCATATTATCCGGTATAACATAAATTAAATTCAACATTATTTTAAACCTTTTTAAAATAATAGGGTATCTATCATTGTGAACTTTTTCACAACAATAATCAACATACATTATCTTTATAATGCAATAAATAAAAAAAATTAAAATTAAAATTGTTTTTTTTCACTGTTCACGGATGAACAGTACCCGTGAACAGTAGCAGGTAAAAAAATTTTTTTTTTTTTTTAAAATTTTCTCAGTTTGAATAAAAACAAACAAGCCCTAATTTGATCATGCTAATAAACTAGATCAGTACAAACATTCAACATCTAATCATTATTAAACATTGATACAAACTAGATGATTCAAATTAACCTTTTAAAATGAATATCTAAATCATGATTAATCGATTATCAAACTACTCAACTAATCATAATTGTTTTATATATTCATATCGAAAAATTTAGCACAATGAATGTTCTTTAACATCCAAACAAATTCCTTTTACTTTTCAATTTAATCCTCATTAAATCAAAATATCAACCAATTCATTATATTATTTTCTTAACATATTAAAACAACAACATATATGAATCAAAAAGGAAAAACAAGGCAAAAAAAATTTTTCCTCAAGGCTGAAACAAGGCCGTGAACAGTACCAAATTTTTTTTTTTTTTTCCTGGGCGTGAACAGTACCGAAAAATAAAAAACAAACCCTTAATTTTTTTTTTCTTCCTTCAGCCGAAACAAAAACAAAAAAAAAACAATACAAAAATTTCTAATCTTATATTTCATCAAATATGAAAACATATAAAATAATTTCATAGCCAAATGCTCTGATACCACTTGTGGGAAATATCGGTATACTTCCCTTTAAATTTTTCGGATTATAATGAAATTATAACTATATGAATTTCTAGTCATAAATGAAATTGCATAATATAAACAAGAGATTAAGAAATAACCTTCGGTTCTAGTGAAAGGCCTAAGAACAAATACCAAAGTAGGTATTCTCCTAATCGTTACACCCAAGATGGTTCAAGATATGCCTTCGTCGTGCTAGAACGAATCCCCACAATTACTTCTAATTTTGTGTGTATATTGATGATGAATATGAAGATGAATAAGAGAGTCAAAAATCAGAATTTTCTTTCTCTTTTCACCCTAGGTGTGCCGTGAGATTTTTTTGGCAAATTAGGGTTAGTAGAAAACTTCTTTTCTTACCCTATTTGAGCCGTGAGAATTGGAGGAAAGAAGGAAAAACCTAGTTTCCTTATTAAACTCAATCTCTATTAGGTAATTAGCATGTAATTTATTATGTACATAATATAATATGTATTAATTATTACTAGTAATGGACCGTTACATAAACCGAGTAATGCCGGACCAATACACTATAATAATATCGTGTAATACACATCCGCCAACTTAAATATAACAGTTTATATTTAGTTTAGACCAACATTATATACATCGATTAAATATAACATTTTATATCCAATTACCAGCTAACATTATTTAATCGTTATTAAATAATTGTATCATCATCACATTTGACTAACCTTTTAGTCAAATACATCGACTAACCTTTTAGTCATTTAATAAGGTATCAATATGATTATTTTCTCAAATAATCACATCTCTCAAACACATCCTTTAGGTGTGACTTTTAGGGATCAGTTGATCACCGCCATCTGTATGACAATAACGTCAAACTTATCTAGCAAGCCAACCGTTATCGATAAACATTAATCAACTAATTATAATACAAAGTATACCCTGTGAACCTTTGCTTTTATCACACTAACTGTGGAGGACACTAGCTCCAACATCCCTCTCTATTTTCGACGAATATTTATCTAGGTCACTCGACCGAGTGTACGTTGACAATCGATCGAGTATGTGTGACTCGACCGAGTGCCCTTTTTGGACTCAATCGAGTGAGGAACCCTGAATGTTAAATGGAATCCTATATTTGGTGTAATCGACCGAGTACCTGTAGTACTCGATCAAGTGAGGTCGATTCGGCTGAGTGGCTTGTTGCACTCGACCGAGTGTTTTTATGTCAGAACCGTTGTCCTTTTTTGGTCGTAGACTTGTGCTTACGTTTGCCATTCTTATTGAATATATCATGCCATCAATGACAGCCAGTGTGTCAGCTGCAACTGCAGAGTACAATGCTGAAGAGGTCGCCAGACTCGTCGAACAGGAATAAGGCGCTAACGGAGCCCTTTACGACTGTGGTTGGAAATCAGGAGGTGGTAGTTAATGCTACTACCATCAGCACTGCCATCGCTTGTCACCGAACCCCTACCTTTGAGGGTATCGGTGCGCCGCATCTACTAGATGACTGGCACCGCGAGATAGAGAGTATCTTTGAGGTGGTCGACTGTCCAGCGGAGCTATGCGTAGAGCAAGTCGCTTTCTACCTGAGGGGTCACACGGGGAAGTGGTGGTTAAGAGGAAGGATGACTATGAAGAAATTCTATGTGGGCGAAGGAGATGAGGCAATTCCTTGGAGGGATTTCAAGACAGAGATGAGGCTGGAGTTTGTTCTGGAGCATGTGAGGGGAATGCTGAGGTGCGAATTTGAGGCCTTTCGAATGACTGTGGAGATGACCATGACCGAGCATTACAACAAGTTCACAGAATTGGCAAGCTATGTCGATGAAATGTAATGGAGCCAGAAGTCCCTAGTTGAGAGTTTCTTGAAGGGATTGGTATATAGAGTCATGAATAAGCTACCAGTGCCAGTGGCTAATAATCTTAAGGAGGCCTATGAGAAGGCGGGGCAGGCTAAAAGTTTGGCAGTGATGACCAAGGAGCCGAGAGAGGCAATTGAAGGTGGGAAGAGGAAGGAAACAAGCGACGGTAGAGAAAACTCTACCTACAAGAAGGGCAACTATTCGCATGCCAGATCCTATTCTGGTGGTGGAGGCTACCGTGAAGGACAACAGTCTGGGGGAAATGGTGGTAAAGCTACTAGTGAGGTCTTCAGACTAAAGTATTATGGTTGTGGTGGTGTGGGCCACAAGAGATTTGAATGGCCATCGTCAGGAGGAGGTAGTGGTAACCAATCCTCATACCAGCAGAGCTACTCGCAGAGCATGGCTATTAATCGGCATGCAGGTTCATGAAACCGACATGGAGGTCACAGTGGGATCGGCGGCGGCTAAAATCGCTTTGGTGGTCATCAGAGGCACAACAACAACAATAATGGGGAGAACCAGATTTTGGCTTCGAATACTATAGCATCAGCGAGCACAGTTCAGGGTGGTGGCCAGAAGAATAGTGGTAAATTGTTCGCAATGAGAAAGAAAGCTGCAGAGGCGGACGCTCAGGTGGTTACCGGTACTTTTCTTTTTAATAATGTTCTTTCGTTTGCATTATTCGATTTGAGGGCAACCCATTCTTTCAGTTCCCAGAGTCATGCTGTGTTGTTGGGATTGTGAGGTAGTGAGTCTGTAAATGATGAGGTATTTATACCTTCTTGGGGATATGTATCTTGTACTAGGTTGTATAGAGGAGTATCTATGATTGCGGGGAAGGTTGACTTTCCTGTTGACTTGTTTGAGTTCTCGTTGGATGCATTTGAGGTAATTGTCGGGATGGACTGGTTGGGTAGATATAAAGCTAATATAGACTGTCATAAAAAGAAGGTATCATTAAGGGGGCCAAAAGGGGTTAGAGTGTCATACCGAGGGTTTGTGGCGACGCCTAAGGTGAAGTTGATAACAACCATTACATTGGAGACTTACCTGGGGAAGGGTTATCCTATAATCTTGTGTCATGTGAGAGATACCCCAGGTAGATGAGTCGACAACAGACCAGATTGAGGTGGTGAGCGAGTTCGATGATGTTTTTCTGGGTGAGATACCGGGATTACCTCCCAAGAGAGATGTTGACTTTAGCTTGGAGTTAAAGTCGGGTACGGCACCGATTTCTAAGGCCTTGTATCGTATGGGACCAAAGGAGCTTGAGGAGTTAAAGAAGCAGCTGAAGGAATTACTAGACAAGGGATACATTAGACCTAGTGTATCGCCTTGGGGTGCGCCAGTATTATTTGTGAAAAAGAAAATGGTAGCTTACGGTTATGCATTAATTACCGTGAGCTGAACCTTGTGACGGTGAAGAATAGGTATCCATTACCTAGGATTGATGATCTGTTTGATCAGTTGAGTGGAGATGGAGTGTTCTCGAAGATAGATTTGAGGTCGGGGTATCATCAGCTAAGGATAAAGGATGGTGACATTCCGAAGATGGCATTTCGTTTGAGGTATGGGCATTATAAGTACGTGGTGATGCCGTTTGGGTTGACTAATGCCCCGGCGGTGTTCATGGACCTTATGAACCGTATCTTCAGTCCATCTCTGGACACGTTCGTGGTGGTGTTCATCGATGACATCTTGGTCTATTTTAAGACTAAGGAGGAGCATGCGGAGCATCTGAGGATCGTGCTGCAGATTTTGAGGGATAACCAGTTGTATGCCAAGTTATCTAAATGTGAGTTCTGGTTAAAGAAGGTGGCCTTCTTGGGGCATGTGATATCGTAGGAAGGGGTAATGGAAGATCCGAGTAAGATTGAGGCGGTGTTTAACTGGGAGGCACCCAAGAATGTGGTTGAGGTGGGAAGCTTTCTGGGTTTGGCTGGATATTATAGGAGGTTCGTGAATGACTTCTCGAAGATAGCTAGACCTATGACGGCGTTGATGAGGAAGGAGAACAAGTTTTGTTGGGATGAGAGTTGTCAACGGCGTTCCAAACCTTAAAGAAGTGTTTGACCACAGCTCCTGTGTTAGCATTACCTGAGGGGAGCAAGAATTTTGAGGTGTATACAGATGCATCAAAGTGTGGCTTTGGGTGTGTGTTGATACAAAATGGAAAGGTGTTTTCTTATGCGTCGAGACAGCTGAAGCCTTATGAAGAGAACTACCCCACCCATGATCTTGAGTTGGGTGCGGTGGTGTTCGCACTGAAGATTTGGAGGCAAAATTTATATGGAGCCAGTTTTAAGGTGTTTTCATACCATAAGAGTCTGAAGTACATATACACCCAGAAGGAGCTGATATGAGGCAGCAGCGATGGATGGAGCTGATTCGGGATTATGATATGGAGATCATCTGCCATGAGGGGAAGACGAATGTAGTTGCTTATGCGTTAAGTCGTAAGAGTGTACATTCTTTGTGCACGACGATATCTTTGATGAGATTGAGAGATGAGGTAGCAAAGATGAGGATTCATGTGATTAGAAAAGAGATACTTCTAGTGACCTGATGATTGAGCCCGAGTTATATGACGATATTAGGAGCCAGCAGTTAGAGAATCCGAAGATTCGGCTATGGAAGAAGGGAGTAGATGAGGGTACTACTCCTAGATTTTTGATTCATGGTGACGGGAGTTTGAGGTTCGAGGGTCGATGGTGTGTGTCGAGCGATCCAAAGTTAAAGAGGGTGATTTTGACTGAGGCTCATTGTACCCCCTATTCGGTTCATCCGGGTGGGGATAAGTTATACAAAGACTTATAGTTAACTTTCTGGTGGCTGGGAATGAAGAAGGAGGTAACTGACTTTGTTGCTAAATGTTTGGTATGTCAGCGAGTCAAAGGGGAACAAAGAAGACCGCAGAGTTAGATTCGGTCCTTAGAAGTGGCGGTGTGGAAATGGGATTCTATATCCATGGACTTTGTGGTGGGAGTTCCGAGATCGCAGAAGGGGGATAACATGATTTGGGTGATCGTTGATCGGTTGACCAAGTCAACCCATTTCGTGCCGATGAAGGATACTTGAAGCAAGATTGAGCTCGCGTTGGCTTATAGGGAAGCATGTGGTAAAGTTTCATGGGGTGCCGAGTGATATAGTTTCTGACCAGGATGCGAGGTTCATTTCTAAATTCTCGAAGGAACTGCTAGAGTTCATGGGGACGATATTGAAGATGAGAACAGCATTTCATCTTGCGACGGATGGACAGACAAAGAGGACGATCAAGACCTTAGAGCATATGTTGAGGGCTTGTATGCTATCTTTTGGTGGGAGCTGGGAAGATAAATTAGATTTGATAAAGTTCTCCTACATCAACAGCTATCATTCTAGTATTGGAATGGCACCGTTTGAGGCTCTGTATGGGAGGAGATGCAGGAGCCCGGTTTGTTGGGATGACAGTTCTGAGGCGGTAGTTCTTGGACCCCAGATGGTTCAGGACATGATCGAGCAAGTAAAGTTGATTCGTCAGAAGATGAAAGCAGCGCATGATCGCCAGAAGAGCTATGAAGATTTTCATCGTCGAGATGTTGAGTTCCATGTGGGTGACAAAGTCCTTTTAAAGGTGTCACCTATGCCTGGGGTGATGAGATTCGGGAAGTGGGGCAAGCTGAGCCAGAAGTTCATAAGTCCCTATGAGATTTTGGATCGGATTGGAGACGTGGCTTATCGTTTGGCCATACCACCTGCTCTTGATCGGGTCCATAATGCGTTCCATGTTTCGTAGCTGAGGAAGTATGTGAGTGACTCATCTCATGTTCTGGAGGCTGAGACTATCGAGCTGGATGAGGCACTCACTTATGTTGAAGTGCCAAAGAAGATCTTGTACCGAAAGGTGCGCAAGACCAGGAATGGAGAGACGACGCTACTGAATATGTTATGGTCTAACCATAACGTGGAGGAAGCAACTTGGGAGCCTGAAGCTGCAATGAAGGAGAAGTACCCACATCTGATTGAAAAGGTATGTTCGGTTACGAGGCCGTAACCTTGTTTTTAATGGGGGGGAAGGAGGTAGTTGCATTGTACTAGCTTTGTCAGTTTTGTCTTGGGTAGGTTAGTGGATTGTGATGAATTAGCATGTGTGTTATATGCACTGTAATGTGTTATATGTTGTTGTGT
This sequence comes from Heliosperma pusillum, assembly GCA_022085475.1. Taxonomy (NCBI): domain Eukaryota; kingdom Viridiplantae; phylum Streptophyta; class Magnoliopsida; order Caryophyllales; family Caryophyllaceae; genus Heliosperma; species Heliosperma pusillum. The sequence goes on along the minus strand of JAIUZE010007497.1, from coordinate 14,388 downwards.
GTTGTTGAGACATATGGGTAGCATATGTATTGTTGATGTGTTCATAGGTGTAGCATATGTGTTGTTGATGGGTTGTGTCTTGTGTTGATAGTTAGTTGAAGTGTTGGTGTGGTAGAAGTATGAATTGTGAACTTCAAGGACGAAGTTCGTTCTTTAGGAGGGAAGACTGAAATACTCAGTATTTCTGTGTATAGGGGGCTCGGCCGAGTAGAGCTTACTCGTCCGAGTACATATGGTACTCGGCCGAGTAGAGGCTACTTGACCGAGTGAAATTGGCTGGTGTCTTTAGCATTGTTCTGAACTCGTGTACTCGACCGAGTAATATCGGTACTCGACCGAGTAAGTCGTACTCAACCGAGTACATGTTGTACTCGACCAAGTACGACGGTTTTCAGGGTTAGTCGGACGGATGATTAAGGAGTCATTAAGAGGATTAGTTTTCATAAAAAAATCAGTTTACGTTTTAAACACAAACCCTAACTCTCAAATCCTCTCAAACTACTCAAGGAAACGTTGATCATCTCGTGCCAGATCCAGCCTTTTTCTTCGTCGATCGATTGATTTGGGTAAGTATTCTCGATTTGTGATTGTTTGTATTGCATTGTTTACCCTAATTGAATTTGGGGAAAACGGGAATTGTGATGTTAATTAAATAACTATGGATTGTATAGGAGAGGACTTCGTAGAGGAACACTTTTGATTGCTTTGCTTTGCTATACACAGAATTGTTATAAGGTACGGTTTCCTACTCAGTATTTGTGTTGCTAATTGATGGCATGAGGTTGTTGATTTCTATTTGTGATTATTGATATTTGATAAATGATGATGGTCACTATTGTGACAATGATGAAGTTTGGAGTTGTTGGCGATGATTACTGGTTACTATGGTTTGTTGATCCCGTTGGGAGACGGGTCACACCCCGAGTTCGCCCCCGTGGTTATCCTGTCACGTAGGGGATGTGCACATTAATGTTCCAGGTTATCTTGCTATGGCGAGATGGAAGTTCGACGCCTGTGACTGCGGTCTAGGGTCAATATGTGGTTTTGTAGAGCAGGGATGGTACCCTGGCTCTACTGAGGTAACTGCTGCGGTGGCCCTCCGGTTTCTCCTTTGTTTTGTGCTGATCTTGTACGTTAGTCGGTATATGAGAATACTGGCCCTTCTACTGTTTTACAAAACTGCTGTGATCCATTGGGGGATGGTGACCAGGTGATCGCAGGTAATTGTTAGCATTGCGTGAGATCGAGGATATGATCATCGTATTTTGTCTAGCTTCCACGCGTCGTTTGGAGTCTTGAACAATTAGGAGTCATTTCATTATGTTGAACATTGTTATTTATTTATTAGTATGATATCTTTACTGAGTTGGATTGTTGGTCAGATTGTATGCCATATGTTTTGGGATTCTGTATTGACATTTAAACGTTGATTAAATAAATGTTGTTTCTTTATTGCTTACTACCTCGGGCAACCGAGATGGTAACCCTCTCATGTGCTAAGGGAGTCCTGAAAGACACCTTTGTGTATGGGGGTGTTACATTTAGTTGACTTTGTTGTAATGTATTTGATCATTTCATTATTTTATGGAGTTATTTTGGAATATTGTTGTAGCATAATGGATTTCAGTCCACTACAATTGCTTGAAATATCACATTCAACCACCACCCTGAGGAATGGCTTTTGAGTCTCCAGTATTTAACTTTACAAACTTATAATGGATCAAACGAGTCTAAGAAAGTAGGAATTTAGGAGGTGTTTGGTTGGGTATCTTGCAATGGATTAGAATGAATTTGGTCCATTCCAATGTTGGTTGGACTACTTTGGATTGAAGTTAGATATATAATGGATTCAAACTCCATTTCAGCTTCAAATCATACCCATTATTTCCCCTTAGGTTTAAACTTCATTTCTCTCTTTGTATAAGTTTAGTATGAATCAAACAACTTTACGAGAGAATGGATTTAGAGCCTTACACATATATGGTATCCTATTCTTATTCATCTTGTTCCATGATATTGAACCAAACGACCCCTTAGAATAATAGACCCCCATATCCCATCGTTTCTTTCCATTTCCTCTTTAGAACCGAATAACCCATATGTATTCTATAACCATAGAAAAATTGTATGTTGCTAGTTTGCTACTAGAAAACCACTATATTTAGCTTCAACTAATCATGAAAGCGAGGACTGCTAATTGATGTATCAAGATCAGAGCTAGGTATTTTGAATCCGCCAGATTTGGGTCTAACCGAGACTGGCATAGGTCACGCGAATTCGAACAAATTGTAAGGATAACTATGATGACGAAGACTTCCATAAATATTGACTCAACGGGATGAATGACCCGATAACATATTAGCTTAAAACCAAAATATATATGTACCAAATATGAATATATCAGCCAACACTAACCTGGAACGAACCAACCAGGCCTATGATAATTGACCATGACGATAACCTCACAAGAAAGTGATTTAGTGTTAAGATTTGATAAGTTTGACTTAATAATGAAATAAGTAAACTAAGTAATGGTTAAAAAAACTATATTTAATAGTCAAAACATAAAGTAATGCGTTTAAGTAACCGGACCTGAAAATGACCCGACCTGATCGACACATCATTGACCCAAAATGACCCGACCCGATCGACACATCATTGACCCAAAATAACCCGACCCGATAACGACTCGTGTTGCATTTATGCCTTGAATCGGTTTAGTTGCCACTTCTAGTGACAATGCAGGGGTATCCGTTAATCTGTTTGGGCTAGGATTCTACTTTGGGCATATGACCTGTTTTGGGCCTTTCTAGGTTTTCTGTGCTACGTCTTAGAGAGTACTATATAAACTCTCTAAGCTTAACCCTAGCAGTTATGCTATCATAACAATCTGAATTCTGAATCTGAAAACTCTATAATACTCCTCAACATTAATAAAACGCTCCTCCCTTCTTCCTTGTGGACGTAGCTAACACACCGTTAGTGAACCACGTAAATCTGTGTATTATCGTCTTTATTGTTCTTTATTTGTTCTTTCTCGTTTATGTTATAACAAACTGGTATCAGAGCCTTCGGGTTCCTCAATATCGAGAAAGATGTCGGTTATAAACGTAAAGATCGATCGCTTTACCGGGAGGAACAATTTCAGTTTATGCCAGATCAAGATGCGAGCCTTGTTAAAGCAACAAGGGTTGTGGGCTCCGTTTTCAGATAAGAAGACGGACCCAGTCACCGCTGAGATGGCCGCGCTAGAGGAGAAGGCACACTCAACGATTATGTTGTGTCTTGCTGATGATATCATCACTGAAGTTGCGGAAGAAGAAACCGCGTCTGGTCTGTGGTTAAAACTCTAAAGTCTGTATATGACAAAGTCTTTAACCAATAAGTTGCTTCGTATTAGAATTTCGTTCAGTCGTTTATTGTCGGTAAAGATACCGTGTCTCTAGAAGAGGTCATATCGTCTCTTCATACTAGAGAATTGCGCCATAAGGCGGCTGGTACGGTTATTGATAATCAGGCTGCAGGATTAGTAGACAGTGGGGGTTATGGACAGGGAAATTTGGGGAAGAAAAAGTATAAGAAACCGTCTTATTCTGGTTCTTCTAGTTCGGCTGGCACTTATGGTTCTAAGGGTCCTAAACCTACTGATATTTGTAACTACTGTAAAGAAAATGGGCATTGGAAATTTGATTGTCCCAAGAAGAAACAACAGAACAAATCTGGTACCGCTGTTGTAGCAAATGCAAATTCCGAGGAAGATGATTATGCTCTAGTTACGGATAGGGTCACGCATCTACGGATAGGGTCACGCATCACACTGATGTGTGGATTCTAGATTCTGGAGCGTCTTATCATATATGTCCGCACAGAGAGTGATTTACAACTTATAAACACGTAGATGGGGGCACGATTTCAATGGCCAACAGTGCGGTTTGTAGTGTAGTTGGGACCGGCTCAGTCAAGATACGGACACATGATGGTAAATTCTGCACATTGAACGAAGTTAGACATGTTCCACTGATGACGAAAAATCTGATATCCTTAAGTATGCTAGACAGTAAGGGTTTCGGTTTTCAAGGTGAAGGTGGAGTTCTTAACGTCTGCAAGTGTTGTAATGTGGTTCTGAGGGGAACCAAGAACGAGACTCTTTATTATCTTCAGGGATCTACTCTGTCAGGTACTGTTGTTGTTGTTGCATCCTCAGATGTTGATAAAGAAGATTTTGTTGGAGTAAGTGTCATCCACAATAGTGCGTTTATATAATAAATCTCATTTGGAATATACGTGGCATGATTAGTATATTTTAATACTCCACGTCAGTTGATTAACGTTAATCGATAAGGCTCGGCTGACTAGAGTTTGACGTTATTGTCGTATGACGGCGGTGATCAACTGATCCCTTTAGGTCACACCTAGAGGATGAGACCCACATAGAAAACTAATTATTTGTATATGATACAGTTTAATTAGAGCATTACATATATTTGATATGTACGTTTTAGTTACGAGAGTTATTTATTGGAAATTGAGTTAGGAACTCATTCCACTTTAGTTTATTAGTCAATTATTCGATGATTGACCGAATAAATTTTACGTCTTATTTTAATACGATTAAATAAGATTTAATTAAGTGATTAATCGTTAATTCATTAAATTAGTTGAGGTTATGCATATGTTTTGAGGTCGAGGTAATTAGTTGAATATATTTATAAGGAGTTGTAAAATAAATTAACTGGGCATTGTAGGACCCATTATATATTGATATAATGGTAAAATATCACTAAAAAGTTAAGTGTATATTGTTTGTTAATTTGTGTGATATAATTGTTATATGATCAAATTAACATCTAATTATACAAGATAATTAAACATATGATTATAAGTATTTGTGGGACAAATATCAAAAATCAAAATGGTCCATTGTGGACTCATGTGCACCGGTTTTATGTAGACAAAATCACTAGTGATTTTAATCTACCAATTTCACACTCCACCAAGTGATTATGACATGTTATGACACATGATCATTATCATTCTCCTACCAACACTCAAGACATTTGCATGTGAATAAAATAAGCAAAATAAGAGCCATATATGGCTTGGTAGTGCCGGCCAAGAGTCCATAAAATGGGACAATTGTTGTTCATTTTTCCACTACTTCATTTTGTGTTTTATTCTTACTTCTCTTTCTAACTCAACAACTCTCTAAAACTCACATGCAAACTAATATTCATTCAATATTACTAGTGTAGTAATATAATAATATTAGTAGTATAATGTCTTACTTATTATCTAGTTAATAATAAGTTGAGATTATTTGGGTTGATTCTTGGGTACAACAAGAAGGAGACCTTATACTTTGGAGGTTGTTTTATGGAGAATCATCCATTAATTTCATGCTCAAGAACAATAAGAAGGAGTTCTTATTGTGCCCATATTGAACCGAAAATTCCCAATGTAAGGATATTTTCGTCTTATCTTTTCTTTTATGCTTTTATATTTGCATGCATGATAACTAGATCCTAAATCATTAAGTTAATATAATTTAATGAACTAATTATAGGAGTCTAATTAAAGGTCTAGGACTTTCATGTGGTATCAAAGCTCAATTGTTACATGCATGTTGATTTTAAGCATTAAAATCGAGTTATACGATAACTTGGGTAAAATTGAAAATTTGTGTTAAAAATTGGTTTGTACGAAATTTTTGATTTTCATGCATACCTACTGACCTCAAAATGGTTGTGGTCAAGTTTGGTGATTTTAGGGATTGATTTGCTATTTATTTTGATTTATGGCCTTTAAATCATGTTAATATGCATGTTTTATGTTAAAAGTTAACTAAAAATAGTTGCATGTTGATTCTAGACATGAATTTTTTATATGATCTCACATGCATGTCTTATATATTTTATGTAAAATTTCGTGACTTTTAATAAAGTTTTGCATGATTATTGATTTTTATGAGATAAAAGTCAATAAAGTGAGATTATTATGTTCATAAAATTGAAACGTCCTTTTTTTGGTCTTGAAAATTTTTGGTACATTTTATAATCTGATTTATATCATCTTGGGGAAATTTTATAATTTTTTTACTATTTTACTATATTTAATGGTTTTTATTTGATAAAACCGTTGAATACTAAGTTATTTGTTCATAAAATTTATTCAAACTTTTTGGGCAACGTTTTCTGGTTTTTATAGTTCCTGGAAATGTTCCAGAATGTACTAAATTTTTGGTTTCAAATTTTTATGAGTTTTATATTTTATTTTGGGTTTATTTCATAAATGTGATGATTAAACCTCTATATTTAGCAAATACGATCAATTCGAACTAATTAAATACAAACAAAGTTAGTGGGGACTAATTTTGAGTTCTAAATCAGTTTAGATAATTAGTTTGAGCTTAAACACGATTTAAGTGTTGATTATTGATTTTTAATGGTTAAAAAATCGATAAAATCCATAAAACCGAGCTTGAATAAGCATGATAAGTGTTAAGGGCGATTTTGGTATGATTTTTACAGCATTTTATTTATGTTGTTATTGTTGAATGAATGAATGTCATTTATTTAAATTTTAATGCAAGTTGTACCTAGTATGGCCTAGATTATTTTAATTGGTATTACCCGTAATGTAAGGGAATAGCGATTCGGTTGTAATTTTATTTGCGATCTCGTATCGCCGTTTGTAATAATTTAATTTCATTTTCTAGATCAAATGTATACTAGGAATTTTATATGTATCTTTTGTAATTAATTATTATGAAGACGGAGATTCCCGAAGTCGGTGTTCCAAAAGACGGTGCCTTTTTGGAGCATGTACCGAGAAGAGGCAAGGGGCCAAGGAGTTGGTTTCCGATTTTGTAATTGTCTAGTTAATTGTATTAGCTAGGTGGTCATACTAGGATTTATTATATGCTTGCTTTATGTTTTTCCGCACATGCCAAAATCGCCAACATGCATTTTTATTTTATTTCTCGATTGTCAATTCAACGTTATTCAAAATTCACCGACTTAGTTCGCTTATAGGGAATTAATAACTAAATTGACAAGACCTCTCACATGACTTAAAAAAATTGAGATTAGCCTTACCAATTAGTAACACCTATGAATCCCGTGTTCATTAGGGTTACCACGCTCGTGGGTCCCTTTTTACCTCGGGTAAGTAGGGTGATACGATCACAAGCTAAAATTGGATTGGACTCAACAAGATAAGCGTTATCTTGGGACTAGGAGATGTATTTAGTTGAAATCCGTCAACCAAGAGTTCTAAGGGTATAATTAGTCAAGTATTGACTTACCATTTTTTGATAAAGGCAGCATACGATGACTATTTTTGTCTAAAGATGGGTCTTGGAATCACTTATACAATTTCGTGAGGGGTCATTATATGAGTGACTTGTTTAAAATTGTTTTACAAGTAAATTATATATAAGCAATGAATGTTTATTTTCTGTTCATATTTATTTTATTCGCGCAATGACAAATATTTTTCCTTCTACAAACTTGTAAATCCGTTCAATCGTGGAAAGGAGTTTCCATTATTTTATACGGTAGCATTTTGATTGCGATCTCCGTTTAAACCATCGTAGCTAATGACAAAATGATTTTTTCTTTTTTGATCCTCACATTCACCATTGCAAATATCTCTTATGAAGAGTATATGAATAAGTCATACTTAGTCAAAAACGTTTTGATTTTGTTTTAGTGACGTCTTCTTATTACAATGGTGCATCAATTTTTTTGCTCTAAAGAAAATATTTATTATTTTTGGTATGACGTCATAATGCTCCTTATCGAGGCTTACCTCAAAAGAGGCCAAATCAGTTGGGATATCTAGGTTAATCGATTTATTTGAAATCGTGAATAACCAAATACCGTAGACACTTCATGAAAGGTTTATCCTTCTTGAAGGTAAAACCATGAATGAAATGAAGAATAGTTTTCATAATAATTCTAATCTACTTGTCTAAGTAGAGATTCATGAAAGTGAGTGGGAGCTCTAGGAAAGATGTTTTATTCTTGATTGTTAAGAATATGACGAGGTTCAAGAGTAGGTTGGTACGATGTTGGCACTAGGCAAAGAAAAAAGGCAAGGCTATTTTGAATAGTAAAGTCAAAACCCAAGCAAGGTGTCAAACCCAACCTTTCATGATTCTATTCTTACAGTGTAGGACACAAGAAAAGAATTTGCCCCAAGTTTTCTAAAGAGTTAGAAATTGGGTGTACTATTTTCACCCATAATATCTATATGATCGACATTTATTTTGCTAAAATGCGAGTTTTGGGTATTAGATACCCATTATGGTTTTCATCAATTTATTCAATGCATATAATCATGATTCATGAGACGACTAACCATGATTAAATGTCGACCTACAAGGGAAATATAACTATTGTAGTTTTATTTCTATAGAGATATATAAAAGTTATAATGTGATCAATCTAGTTTTGGATTTAGAGGTATACTTTAATAAACGTTATTATGTACATGACCTCTAAATAAAGAATATAGTATCCACTTTTGTGTACGACACAAGTGTTTCACTTTTGTGAATGGACCAAGCGTTGTATCTATTTATGCCTATACTTGGTCAATGGTTATCCCATACCAATCAAAGGTAACTATATTCTTGACCTAAATTACAAATTACTTGTCATATAGATTGAAAGGCTCAAAATTGGTGACCCAAATCTAATCTTAATTCTGGATTGTGTAGCACATCTAAAATATTTGATTTTGAATCTTATGGTGTGTGCGAATCTTGTATTCAAGGCAAGATGATTCGTGCCCTTTTGTTGAAAAGGAAATCGAACTAGTGAGTTATTGGCCCTATTACATAAGAATATGCGTGGTCCAATAACAAACACAACCAGAGATGGTTATGACTATTTCACTTTATTTACCAACGATTTAAGTAGATATTATATTTGATTCTACTTAATGAGGTACTAAGAGAAATCTTTGAAAAGTTCAAAGAGCTTCAATGTAAAGTAGTTAACCACTAAGAGTATTAGATCAAGGACTTACGACTAAATCGTAACTATAAATATCTAAGTATTGACTTTGATTTTCACCAAAAGTATTGTGAAATAGTTTCACGAGTTAACTTCTCTAACACACATTATGAGATAAGGCGTTGTTAAATAGAGAAACAGAACCTTATACGATATGGTTTTGTCTTTGTCAAGTCAAACTGAGCCATTTGACTAACCTTGGGATCTTAATATTTTTGTCTGCTATTTCTTTTCCCACCATATTAAAACACATTTAAAACAGTCTGATTTCATTCCATATACGATATGGGTGGGTAGCGTACCTAATTTGTAAGTTATCCGAATGAAACAAGTGCTCAATAATCCTACATTGACCACGAGAACAAAGCGTTTGTGACTCCTGATGCTGTCTTTCAATAAAAATACGATTATTTCTTGATAAAAACAGAGTGGGAGAAAATATTTCAAGATCCACCAACTGAGCATATGGTTTTACCCACAAACTGAGCATATGGTCCGGAAAACGTTTCCTCATTGCTTGTTCAGTAGTTGTTTCTTCGGAACCTAAGAGGTCAGGTGTAATTTTATCACTCCTTAATAAGTGATGAATTCTAATCTGTGACTTATAAAAGACTGTTTCTAGTCCCAACTTCTTGCTATGGCTTAGAGTCATGCGATTCGTAAAGGACTCCATGCGTGATGGTCAGGTATGTGACCTGGTAAATTTTACTTGAAGAAGTACGACCTCTTCAATGTAAATTGATTTTTAAGATCGAAATTTGCATGAATGAACATGAAAATGTTTTCAAAGATAAATTGGTAGGCAAAGAGTTTTGCACCAACCTTAATTCTTCGATCCATTCGAATATACTTAGCGATTACAGCATTTCATAATAGTATGATGTCAATTGGATCTCAAGAACCACCTTCTTGAATACGATTCTAGAAGAGGTAGTATATTTTATATTCACCTGTGGGTTCGTAGATCCTAACTATCCTAAGTTAATTTTCAAGCTTAAGAGGATGTCTTAAGTAAGTACTAAAGAGTTGGAATTAGTGTGTCAATCATGTCATAAAATATTTCTCGATACCTCGAGAAATTATGTTTATACATGAAGTTTAGTGGGAGTAATATGGTTTTCATCAGTCTTATATGTGGAGACATATTGATCATTTAAATGATGGAAGATTTTGGAGAAGTAGAATACATCTTTTAGATATCTGGATTTGTGGAGATAAATCTAAAAGGATATTAGCGTTGAGTCAAAATTCTTATATTGATAAGATATTTGACTAGTTCAAGGAAGTTGAACACATGATAATTGACTCCTTTTGCTTCCGCTGCGGGATCAATTATATACTCTGTGATGTATACTCAATCCGACATTTCGCATGCTTTGAGCATGACAAGTCGTTTGCAATCAAATCCAAGTGAGAGTCACTTGATAGCCATAAAGAACATCCTTAAGTGCTTGCGAAGGTCTAAAGATATGTTCCATGTGTTTGGAGTTTACAGTAAGTTGTGTGTAAGGGGTTACACAGACTTCAGTTTCCAAACTGATCAAAGTAATTTGAAATCACGAACTGGCTGTGTTTTATAGAAGATTTATCTGTTGGAAGAGTTCCAAGCAGAAAAGACTATTTGAAAGGTTCCAAGTAGGAGTGACATTTTCAAATATAAATGTCATGTATCCGCTGTAAGTGTTTCAGGCAGTTTATCATTGCGGATTTCACAACGGAAATGGAGTACATTGCATCATATGATGATGCATATGAAAGTAGCTTGGATTCGACAGTATTGGAGGGACTAGAAGTAGTTCCTATAGTTGTATATCCTATCTCATAATACTGGTAAAACAGTGGGAGCTACCTTTAGGCCAAGAGTCCTAAGTCTAGATTTAAACCTAGACATGTACTCATAAAGTTTTATGTAATATGAGATTACGTAGACAAAGAGAAATAGCAATCATAACGATTGGAAAGATGCAAGTATTGCTAATCCATTAGCCATGCCTTTTGCAGGCTGAACATGATAGTCATGTCATTTCAATGGGGATTGAAATATGTACCTGAATTGTTAAAGATTATGAGATATGAAATTATTGATAGCGTATCAATTTTTCCAAATATTTGATAATCACATTCATTGTTAGAGTTTCATTAAAAACTCCTTTATTTAGTTTGACTAAATTTTAATACTTTGTTTATCCTAATTGGTTGAAAGAAAGGTTGAACCCGATTCAAGTGACAGGATGAACTTAGTGTTTTGTCCCTAGTCACTCATTTGAGGTGACGTCTCGAAGTGACTAGATTGTAAGTCGATCGATGGTTGGTTCAGCACCATGGGGTCATCGAGATGACTGGTCGTTTACATAGGCAGACTGTGGAGACTCTCTGTCGGGCAGTGACCATAATAAAGTCCCTTATCAAAATTGTTGAAGCCTGGTCGTGGCGGGGATTTCTATTTTATTCCTATGAGTCGATTCTTTAGATTGGCGACCATTTACCTGAGTCGGTGTAGTTTCCGATTGACTTTGGTTTTTGTCCTAGGTTGTGCCGTGAAAGGAGGCCGATGGACATCTTCTGGGTCATGGTGATCTGCATCATACAGTGTAAGATGGGTCAACAGAAATTGTCCACCCACGTTGGGTATTAACATCTTTGGGCCACTCGAGGAGTAGTAACTGGAAATGCGTGGCCACGCTCGGAGAGATCTCATGGTAGGATTTTCCTGTCAAAAGACAGTTTCTCTCCCAAGATCGTAAAACCACTAATATGTTAATTTTCAATTGTCAAGTGCGACCTGTACGACCCCTTGCAATGATGGTAGGATGTGACCGTAAAGAAACAAGAGAACTCGGTAGCACCACCACTTGTCGAGACAGTGGGAGAAATTGTAGGAGAGGAGTCCTTCCGCAATATGTTTTTCTATCAAAAAAAAAAAAAAAAAAAAAATGCACAACTTGTATCGGACAAGTGGGAGATTGTTGGAGTAAGTGTCCTCCAAAATAGTGCATTTATATAATAAATCTCATTTGGAATATACGTGGCATGATTAGTATATTTTGATACTCCACGTCAGTTGATTAACGTAAATCGATAACGCTCGGCTGACTAGAGTTTGACGTTATTGTCGTATGACGGCGGTGATCAACTGATCCCTGTAGGTCACACCTATAGGATGAGACCCAAATAAAAAACTAATTATTTGTATATGATACAGTTTAATTAGAGCATTACATATATTTGATATGTACGTTTTAGTTACGAGAGTTATTTATTGGAAATTAAGTTAGGAACTCATTCCACTTTAGTTTATTAGTCAATTATTCGATGACTGACCGAATAAATTTTACGTCTTATTTTAATACGATTAAATAAGATTTAATTAAGTGATTAATCGTTAATTCATTAAATTAGTTGAGGTTATGCATATGTTTTGAGGTAGAGATAATTAGTTGATTATATTTACAAGGAGTTGTAAAATAAATTAACTGGCCATTGTGGGACCCATTATATATTGATATAATGGTAAAATATCACTTAAAAGTTAAGTGTATATTGTTTGTTAATTTGTGTCATATAATTGTTATATGATCAAATTAACATCTAATTATACAAGATAATTAAACATATGATTATAAGTATTTGTGGGACAAATATCAAAAAATCAAAATGGTCCATTGTGGACTCATGTGCACCGGTTTTGTGTAGACAAAATCACTAGTGATTTTACTCTACCAATTCCACACTCCACCAAGTGATTATGACATGTTATGACACATGATCATTATCATTCTCCTACCAACACTCAAGACATTTGCATGTAAATAAAATAAGCAAAATAAGAGCCATATATGGCTTGGTAGTGCTGGCCAAGAGTCCATAAAATGGGACAATTGTTGTTCATTTTTCCACTACTTCATTTTGTGTTTTATTCTTACTTCTCTTTCTAACTCAACAACTCTCTAAAACTCACATGCAAACTAATATTCATTCAATATTACTAGTGTAACACCCGGAAATGTACCATATTTTTCTAGTAGAAATATTTTACGAAATCTTTTCAGTAATTTTTAAGTTTTAATTAAGATTTTATGTTTCGAGTCAAATTTAGAATTTCCGAGTTCGTCTTTGGAATTTCCGAGAAATTCCATGAAAATCCCGTCTTAAGTCGAGTTTGACTTTTCTTGACTTTTGAGTCGGGTTTGTCTTTCTTGACTTTGAAACCGTCTTTGACTTTTTCCTTCATAACTCACACTACTCCCTCCCTTAACCTAATTTTTCATTCAACACAAAATCAAACACAAAACCCTTTCTTCTTCCTTAAGAAACTTTCCCTCTTTGAATATCGATCTTAGAAGTGTCGTAACTTCTTCGTTACTTGATAGAATTTACGTAAGTTTATCTTATTCTTCTTCCCATGTAACAACCCGAAAAGTACCCAATTTTTCTAGTAAAATTTCTTAAGGATACTTTTCAGCAAGGTTAAGTTTTTAAAATAGAATTTATTGTTTCGAGTCGTATTTTGAAATTCCGAGTTCGTATTTGGAATTTCTGAGAGATTTCATGAAAATCCCGTTTTTAGTCATCTTTGATTTTCCTTGACTTTTTAAGTCGTCTTTGACTTTTTCTTGACTTTTTAGTCGACATTGACTTTTCTTGACTTTTAAGTCGTCATTTAACTTTTCTTGACTTTTAAGTCGACTTTGACTTTTCTTGATTTTTAAGTCAACTTTGACTTTCGTTGACTTTCCCGACTCGCCTTGTAATTTTGAAGACCGAAATTTTATTTAAAAAAAAAAATATTTTTAATATATTTTTATTTAGATTTATTTGAATTTATGATAATTTAATATAATTATTTTGAATTTATTTGGAATTAAAGAATAACTTTTACGGTTTAATCCCGAACGTCATTTAACTATTCCCGGGTCAATTAAGTCCGAAACCCGACTTTGGACATGAGTCACACGCACCATGGTCCACCTTTTTTTCCACTCATATTAGATCTTTTAATTCATATGATTAACCACTAATAAAAATATCGAAGATATTTGTAACTTATCGGTCTGTTCAACTTATTAAATTACGCCACTCGCTTAAAACAGACGGATTTTCTTCTTTTTCTCACGTTTCTCCTCTCTTAAGGCTTACATTTTTCCTTCTTTTGTTTACAATAACATAATATCAATAAATATCTCAGATATTCATTAAACTATTATAAAACCGGCAAAAAATATTATCTAATTAATTACCGTATAATATAATTATTTAAACCCGACAGTCAATTCCCGTAACAACAATTTCCAAAAACCGACTCCATATTTCTTCTCTATGTACACGGCTCTCAACACGTACTCTAAAAAATTCATTTTAAAATAAATCA
>JAIUZE010007496.1:0-19810 GCA_022085475.1 Heliosperma pusillum | reverse complement strand
AACAAAACAGACCTCAACCCTTCAAGCCTCCGACATTCACAGATATGAACGATTTGAGGATGATGCTGATGGGAATGCAGAAAAGCCAGGAGCACCTCATTGCTCAAGTGGCTAAAATGGACCAAGAAAAGGCGGGGGCTATTAAGAACTTGGAGATTCAGATAGCTCAACTAGCTGCCTCACAAGCTCAAAGGCAGCAAGGTCATCTCCCATCTCAGCCTAGCAAAACCACCGATCATGTCCACCATGTGAATGCCATAACTTTGAGGAGTGGGACCACCTATGAGGCTGAGGACAGAGCAGTAAGTTCTGAGAAGAATGCTGAGATGTCTGAGAAGCAGAAAAACGAAGAAAATGGCCAGAATATCACTCCCACCGATCGTCCCATCCCCTATACCGATCCGTCTGAACCTTTCAAAGCTGCTGAGAATAATGTTGAAGCTGGTTTGGGCAAGGGGAAGCAGTCAGAAGAAGCTGGGATGAAGATTAAGCTTCCCTTCCCATGTCGTCTTAAGAAGAAACCCCCCTACGAGGAACAATTCGGTAAGTTCAAAGAGGTACTTACTAAACTTGACATCACTATTCCATTTCTAGATTTAGTTTTGCAAGTACCCTCTTATACTAAATTCCTAAAAGACATCTTAACCCGGAAAAAGACCCTCCCCAAGGTTGAGGCCGTCGCTTTTACAGAAAGGTGTAGTGCACCTCGACAAAGTGACTCTCCACCTAAACTAGGTGACCCCGGTAGTTTCAGCATCCCATGTACCATAGGCGCCCTTAATATAGATAAGGCCTTATGTGACCTAGGAGCTAGTGTTAGTGTCCTACCCTTATCCTTAGCTATGAAGATGGGCTTGACCCAATTCAAGAGCTCGAATATGACAGTCCAAATGGCGGATAGGACCACTTCACGACCTTTGGGTTTACTTGAGGATGTCCCGGTTATGATGGGTGGGTTTTACATACCGGTCGATTTCGTAGTGTTAGACATACCTGAAAATGCCGACATCCCTATCATCTTAGGGAGACCTTTTCTACACACTACAGGTGCTATAATTGATGTTGCTAAGAGGACCTTGACTTTTAAGGTGGGGGGTGAACTTCTAGTGTTTAAACCTTATGATACACCCCGCTCTCCCTTAGTTGTAAAGACCAATTCGATCATTAGAGACCAGAACCGGCCATTAAAGGCCCCCACCTACCAGTTTGGAGACCTCACCTGTCAGTCTGCAGTACCCACCGATCGGCCTCACACCCGTGCCGATCGGCATCCACCCCCCACAGAGCTCCATGATCATCCCCTGCCCCAGATTGTTAGTTCTGACCTTCCCCTGTCTCCTGCTAGTGTTGATGCTATGAGTTCTGCCGGTTCTGTTAATGTTATATCTCCGTCTCACATCTTTGGAGACACCTTGGAGACTTTTCAACCTTTGGATGCAGGAATTTATGACTCACGTGATTGGCGAGGCCATCCGAGATCAACCGGGCACGGAGATTCACCACTTGCCGGTCTGCCGAGTGTACTATGGGCAACCATCCTCCTGTGGATGCTCGTGCTGTTTGGAGGCCAAGAGAGGCATGTGCTGATGACATTCCCTACACTTGATCCGAAGCTAAACAAGGTCGTGCGGGACCTAACTGAAACCAGCGCTTCCGGGAGGCAACCCGTTGTTATTTGCTTTTTGTTTTTGGAACAATCTTATTTCAGTTGTAATAGTTAGACAATTTTTGCTTTCGTTTTGAGACATTTTAAGACATTTGTGTGAGATGAGAGCGAGAGAGACATTTTTCCTCCTGTTTTGTAATGCTACAGGTAATGACGGAGCCGTCTAGCTGATGATAGCTCGGGATGGTGAGGACCTGTTCACCATTCACCGCCTTGCTTTGAACCGGTTGGGGGGAACTCTCACTCATTCTGTAAGTCTACCCTCTCCACTTTCACTCTCACCTGCATTCCCCATTCTCCTTTAACCACCTTTGCACCGATTTTCGTCAATTGAGGACAATGACGAGTTTGGTTTGGGGGAGGGTTTTGGTTGTGTGCTTCATATGTGCTTCATTCATATGTACTATAAGCAGTTGCATGTTCATACGTGAAAATAAAATTTTTTAGAACTGTTTATGTGTGTGTATTGGTTTGAGATGTGCAAAACGACGATGAAGATATATACACTTAGCTTAATTCATCTCAACTGTGGCCTAACTTATATGATATGACATATTGAGATTAGATTGGATTAACGAGTCTAACATGTCTAAATTGACTTGTTTGATGTGAATCTACTTTGTATCGAAATGCTTCTCAATGACGTACTGTAATTCTTAACCTGTATGCTCGTGCTTGATTCATAAGTGTGAATATTGACTCGTTGTAGTTTCCGAAGGTATGCACCCTAGGTCCGCGGACCGGGCATTCACTTAAATTTGAACTCCACTAAGCCAAATTGCCTTGATTCGTCCCTTTAGATGTAGGATCCACTCTTTATTGACCACGTTTCAAAAGACTATATTGACTACCTTGGTTACAACCTTACAAATTATGAACTACATCGTAAAAACATCCTACCCAGACTGTAATGGTTGCGTATAGGAGAGTTATGTCACGAAAACGTGTCAAATGAAGAAAAGGGCCTGATTTTTGAAGTTTTTGAGCTGATACCGATCGGTGTGGCCTAGTACCCCGATCGGTGAAGAGAGTATGCCGATCGGCAAGCCCCTGTTTTTGGCCTGTTTCAGTGTTACATGAATATCTGGTGAATAATTCAGCTCCACAGCAAGTTATACAGCAAGAATAGTGATCGAAAGTTGAGTTTCCAAACAATAAAGTGAAGTACTGAGATCTACTGTGAAGGTAGCAGTTCCAAAATGGTGCTATCAATATATGAATGTGAATTCCTATTGTGTGAAGTGCAAATACTGAAGTTATGATAATGTCAAGAGATTCGAATTTTTGCCTATGATCGGTATTGGTTAATGTTATGGTCGTCTGGGTCTTTTCATTAGTGGTAGCGCAACCACCAGTTTTTTTAGCCCCACACTCCCATACGCGTTAGCACGCACCCATCTTTCACCTATTGAACATAGCCCCATTACAACCTTGTGCCCAGCATACCTTGAGAACTTTTAGTACTACGAGTATTATTTACGAACTTGGATCATGTTATTGAGTGTGCTTGTTGAGTCTCTACTTTTGAGCTCGTTTGCAAGGTCTTGCGTTATTCATGAAGAACATTGAAATTTAGGCATGTATAAGACCTGTTTTGAAGGTCGACTCTTGTGCACTTGTTCTTATCTATTTGTGAAAGCCATAGTTTGGATGAACAGAAAGCATGAGTGTCCAGAGTCGTTATCTCTTATCGTAGTCATTAAGTGTGCTTTGGTTTATGTTTACTTGAGGACAAGTAAAGGTTTGGTTTGGGGGAGTTTGATGTGCATATTTTATATGCACATTTACACACTTATTCGCCCCCATTTCAGTCTTACTTATAGCTCATTTGAGCCGATTTCATGTCATATCCCTCGCCTATGCTACTTTGGTATGTTTTGTTCCTCAATTGCAGGTTTAGGACTTCTCGGGGTGCTTTTGGATGCATTTTGGATAGTTTGAAGGGAAATAGATTGAGTTATAGATATGTGATTGAGGCGATTCAAGATTGATAAGATAGATCTCTTTCTTAGCTTCGTAATGAGACCAAGAACGCCAAAATCCGCCAAGTAACGAAGAAATGGCGGACGTTTTAAGTTCAGTGCGCGGTGCAGGAATTTAACAGTGCCTCCGATCGGCAATGACTTCCACCGATCGACCAAGGGCCAAATGGCCTACCACCGATCGACAAGGCCTACCACCAATCGGCAGAGACATCCTGGGGGCCCTTTCCACTTCTTCCTAAGCTTTGTGGACACTTCATACAAGCCCACCTATCGGTGGGAGCCCACATCTACCTTGAACTATCAAATGAAGACCTATAGAGGACAATTCAAGCCCACACCTATCGTGAAGACCCATCCACCGATCAGTGGGAGCTTAAAGGGATGGTCCAACTACCTCTCTAATCCACGGGGCACGCTTTGTTGGGGAAGGGACTCGAGCTTATCGAAGCCCAAGCCACTAGGACGCGAGATCGGGCCCAAATCAGAGAAAACCTAACCCTAGACCTAAAGGAGGGTTATAAGTGGGAGAGGCAGCGGATCTCAAGAGGGATCTCTCCCTAGACGTAAGATCCCTTGTCACGGATCGAGTTTCCGCTCAAAAACTCCATTTTAGATTATTGTTTACATTTTAGTCGATTAGTTTTAAGTTTTCGTTCGTTTACAACATTATACCGATCGGCATAGCTTTTTACCGATCGGCATCCTCCTTGTTTTTGCCCTAATTCAGGTTCTGATTCAGTTTTATTTCGTTTTCTGTCATTTTCGTTCATGTTTGTACGTTTCTCGACCATGAATCTTGCCTTACCATCCTGTGTCTTCTTGTTTTGCTTAATATCTATCACCATGAGTAGCTAATCTGCATGCTAGGGCTAGGGTGAACTATTGTGGATCCGGGATTTGGGGGTTCCAATTAAACCGTTTATGCATCTGAACCTATGTTTGATTTAATTGTCGTTTGACTGACCTAGGACGCTAGGTTATCATTTGTTTAGTGTATTTCCCCTGAGACTGACCAAGTGATTGGGAAGATAGACCTGACACCGATCGGCATAGCCTTATACCGATCGGTAGACATATAGGATAGTGATCTCTGTGAGACTGAACCAGTTATCAGAGTCGCTAGGGGTGGTTAGGAGGCCGAACAAGCAACTTTCTGACCCTTTAGACTGTTTAGACCTTGGCTCGACCTATCCCTTTGACACCATAGTGATCCCATTTCTGCCCTAGTTTTTTGCTTCATCTGATTTTCGTAGCCTTTATATTGCATTTTGATTATTGCTTTTGTTTGTTATCCCTCTTTCTCAACCTCTCAAACTATTAAAACCTGTTACTTTGCAGAACTGAACTTGACCCTAGATTTGATTAGATCGACCGCCTCCCTGTGATCGACCCGGACTTATCACTAGCTGCCCTAGTTAGTTTTAGTTTGGACTTATAAATATTGTTTGATAGCGGACTTAGAACGACATAAATCTCGCGTATCACTTCATCATCTGATTCACCATGGTAGGGACTCAGGTCTCCAACATTGAAAGTACCATGTACACCATAGCTTCCTGGTAGATCCACCTTGTAAGCATTTGTGCCTATCTTCTCCAATATCTCAAATGGTCCATCAGCTCTTGGCATGAGCTTGTTTCTCCTCTTGTCTGGAAATCTCTCTTTTCTTAAATGCAACCATACAAGATCCCCTGCCTTGAATTCCCTTGCTTTCTTAGGCCCCTTGGACCTAGCCTTGTACAACTCATTGGACCTTTCAATCTGCTTCTTGACTTGCTCATGAATCTGTATCATTTGCTCAACTCTTTTCTTTGCATCATAGCTTGCCTTGTTTCCTTTGACTGGTGCTAGGTCTGTAGGCATGAGAGGATTAGTGCCATAAACTGTTTCAAAAGGACTTTTACCTGTGCTGCTGGAGGGAGCTCTGTTGAAGGCAAACTCAGCTTGTGCTAGCTTGAGGTCCCAATCTTTCAATGACTTAGAAACAATGCTCCTTAAGATCTTCCCTAGTGTTCTGTTAGTGACTTCTGTCTGCCCATCAGTTTGGGGATGGTGAGAAGTACTAAACAATAACCTGGTCTTCAATAGCTTCCACAAGGTTCTCCAGAAGTGGCTCATGAACTTTGTGTCTCTATCTGAGACAATGCTTCTAGGGACCCCATGTAACTTGACAACCTCCCTAAAGTATAGTTCAGCTACCCCCTAATGCATCCTCAGTCTTCTTACAAGCAATGAAATGTGCCATCTTGCTGAACCTATCTACAACCACCATGATTGAATCCTTTCCCCTTTGAGTTCTAGGTAAGGCTACAATGAAGTCCATACTGAGGTCTTCCCATGGCTTGTTGGGTACTGGAAGGGGTGTGTAAGGGCCTGCTTGAAAGTGTGCCTTGGCTAGTTGACAAGATCTACATCTCTTGAGGGCATCTTGCACATCACTGAGCATCTTAGGCCAATAGAACTGATCTTGTAATATGTCATAGGTCTTCTGTACCCCAAAGTGACCAGCAAGGCCATTGGAGTGAACCTCTTTGACCAGTAGTCCCCTATAAGGTCCCTTAGGCACACACAGTTTGTTCCCATAGAATAAGTATCCTTCTTGAGCTGTGTATTTGCTCCCTTTCTTGACTTGCCCTTCTTGATGTACCTCCCATTCATGCTTGAAGTCTGGGTCTTCTTGATAGAGCTCTTTCATAAATTCAAACCCCAACACCCTTTGCTCCATGAAGGTCAACATTACAGACCTTCTAGACAATGCATCAGCTACAACATTGTTCTTACCTTCTATATACTTGCTTGAGAATGAGAAGGATTGCAAGAACTCTACCCATTTGGCATGCCTGGGGTTGAGTTTGTGCTGTCCATTGATGTATTTGAGAGCCTCATGATCAGAATGAAGCACAAAAGGCTTAGGCTTCAAGTAGTGTCCCCAATGATTCAATGCCCTCACAATGGCATAGAATTCCTTGTCATATGTGGAATAGTTAAGCTTGGCCCCATTTAGCTTCTCACTGAAGTATGCCACAGGTTTCTTTTCTTGAGTAAGCACAGCTCCTATGCCAAGACCACTGGCATCACACTCTACCTCAAAGAGTTTGTTAAAATCTGGTAGAACCAATATTGGAGACTTACACAATAGCTCTTTGATCAGATTGAAGGACCTTTCAGCCTTCTCATTCCACTTGAACTCTCCCTTCTTCATGCACTCAGTAATAGGGGCCATGATTGAACTAAACCCTTGTATGAACCTCCTATAGAAAGAGGCCATCCCATGGAAACTTCTAACATCAGTAACAGTTTGGGGAATGGGCCATTCCTTGATTGCTTGCACCTTCTCAGGATCAACTGCTACTCCTTTCTTAGAGATGAAGAACCCAAGGAAGTAAACCTCAGGCTTCATGAAGGTGCACTTCTCTAGCTTGCCATACAAATTGTTCTCTCTTAGGACCTCAAACAACAACTTCAGGTGTTGCAAATGTTCTCCCTTAGTTGAACTGTAAATAAGAATATCATCAAAGTAAACCACTACACATTTGCCTAAGTAAGGCCTTAGGACTTCTGTCATCAACCTCATGAAGGTGCGAGGGGCATTAGACAACCCAAAAGGCATCACCAACCATTCATAGAGCCCATGTTTAGTCTTGAAAGCTGTCTTCCATTCATCCCCTGCTCTTATCCTCACTTGGTGGTAGCCCTGCCTCAGATCAATCTTAGTGAACACTTGAGCCCCACTTAGCTCATCCAGAATATCATTAAGTCTAGGTATGGGAAACCTATACTTGATGGTAATGTTGTTGATGGCCCTACTATCAATGCACATACGCCAAGTCCCATCCTTCTTTGGCACAAGCAAGGCTGGTACAGCACAAGGACTGAGGGACTCTCTGACATAGCCCTTGTTGAGTAGTTCACCTACTTGAAGTTGGAGCTCTTGTGTAGCCTTAGGGTCACTCCTGTAAGCTGGCTTGTTGGGTAAGATAGCTCCAGGCACTAGGTCAATGTGGTGCTCTATTCCTCTAAGTGGTGGCAGTCCACTAGGAAGCTCAGTAGGGAAGACATCACCATAACTTTCTAAGATAGATTTGACCTCTTCAAGGATATCAATGATACTCATCCCAGTCTCCTTGGCAAGCAATATGTATACAGGTTGTAGCTCACTTAGCTCTTGTGCTATTTCTGACTCACTTATCAACATGACTTCTTTGGAAGCCTCACTCATGGGGTTTGGGTTGATCTTTAAAGCAGGTGGTAAAGGTGCTAGGGTGATCTTCTTCTTCCCATACTTAAAGGTGTAGGTGTTGTCCCTCCCATGGTGTATGGCATCCCTATCAAACTCCCATGGTCTCCCAAGAAGAAGGTGACAAGCATCCATAGGTAGAACATCACAAAGACTCTCATCCACATACCCTTTACCAATTGAGAAAGGTACAACACATTGTTTATCCACCTTGATCTCAGCCTCTTTGTTTAGCCATCTGAGTTTGTAAGGTAAGGGGTGGTCCTTGGTGGGTAGAGCTAGCTTGTCTATCAGTGTTTTGGAGGCCACATTAGTGCAGCTTCCACCATCAATAATGAGGTTACATACTCTACCTTTGATGGTACATCTGGTCCTAAAGATCTGGTGTCTCTGGTCCTCTTCCAAAGGTTGGGGTTGAGTATGCATTACCCTCCATGTTACCAAACTTAACCCTGCATCAGGCTCTATCAACTCCTCACTAGCCTCTACCTCAGGCTCTTCCATCTCTTCATCACAGACCAACACTTCATCATCTCCCCAATGGATTACTTCTAGGGTACTCAGAGCCATTTTAGATGGACATTCTCTAGCAAAATGTCCATACCCTTGACATTGAAAGCACTTTTTGAGAGGGGTAGTCTTCCTTTGGGCTGCCTCAACAGTCTTGCCTTTATCAAGGTTGAAAGGGGTCTTAACAGGAACCACAGGTTCTCCTATCTTGACTCCTACAAAAGGCTTGAAGGTGGGGGTTCAGGAAGGTGTCTTAGAAGCACTGGCCTTTCCTTTTCCCAATTTTTCTACCCTCAAAGACAAGTTGACAGCTTCCTCAAAGGAGTATATGTTTTGTAGCCTGACTTTGCTAGCTATCCTTTCATCCAACCCCTCTAAGAACCTTGCTATCTTTTGTTCAGATTTCTCAACAACCTCACATTGCAAAGTGAGTTGTTCAAAGTCTCTTAGGTAGGACTCTAAAGGTCTTTGGTCTTGCTTTAGGTGAGTAAGCTTAATGAACATGTCTTGAGTGTAGTCCCTAGAGACAAACTTAGCTCTCATTTTCTTTTTCAGTTTGAGCCATGACTTTACAGGTTCTTTCCCTTCCCTAACCCTCAAGGTTTTCATGTTTTCATACCACAGTGAGGCATAGCCTTTTAGTTTCATGATAGCAACCTTAAAAGCCTTTCTATCAGTGTATCCTTTAAACTCAAAGACTCTTTCTACAGACCTTAGCCAATCTAAGAAATCATCAGGGTTCAAGCTACCTAGAAAGTCAGGAATCTCTACCTTGATATCTTTGTCTTGGTGTCTGAGAAGGCTGTGATCTGAGCCATCTGAATCTGACATTTCAAACTGATCTACAGGTTGTCTCCTCCTTCCTCCACCTTGTGGGAAAGGTGCTCCTCTTCCTCGACCTCTGCCTCCCCTTGTATCATTGTTCTGTTGGCCCTCAAGGAGTTCATTGACAGATCTAGAGACCTCCATTACAGTTCTGACAAGACCTTGAACTGTGTTTTCAAGACCTGTGATTCTCTCTTCACTCATGGTTGTATTTTGTGTTTTTAATGTAGTTAGGTAGATGAACTCACAAACCAAAGCTCTGATAACCAATTTGCACTGAAACTATTCAGAAAGACAACTAAACAATGACAATTTGATTGAGATTCAGACACTTTGCAAATACTCTGTTTCTGTTTGGATTGATTGACAAAGAACTAAGATAGGACCTTAACCAAAGCACAAAGCCAATGATTGAGGGTTGAACTTTGATCCCAGCACACAGCTAAGGACCCAAGCTCACTTCCAAGCACAAAGCAAAGGAAGTTGTCTCAAGCACACAGCCAAGAGATGCAACAGAAACAAGGTTTCAGTTTTATGTTTTACTTCAAATCTGTCTTTCATTCATTAGGAAAGGCCTTATATAGGCAAGGAGATTACATCCTATTCGTTCATTACATCCTAGGGCCACAATGGGTTTGCAAAAGAAACAGAAATACAGCTACATTGTTCAGCATAAAGCAATAAAGTAGAAAAGTAATTCTAATAGGACAATCTGCCTTAATTGGATTGTTGGGGTTGAAACTGGTGGAGGGGTGGACTTCTGAGCTTGATTCTTGAGCTCAACTGAAGTGGGATGGATGCCAAAGGTCTTGCTAAAAGGCCCTCGAGCTTGTTTGATCATAAAAGGAAAGTTTGATAGTGACATGTTAACTACTGCAAAAAGGCTGAAATCTGGACAGTCTGAAGTTGTCCCTAAGCTAACTCTGTGTGTGTTTGTTTCTTGGGAGGGAAGTCCTAGGGAAAGTTGTACAGGACCTTCCCAAGACATAGGTTTGAGGGTTGGTTAGGCTTGTTTGATTGTGTGGGCCCCATGGACCTTGTTTAGAAAGGCTGTGATAGGCTGTTTTTGGCTGGGAGCTGTTTTTGTTGTGTTGGGTTTGTTGGGCTGTTGGCTGAGCTTTGTTGTGGCTTAATCTTGGGAAGTGGATGGCTAGGCTTTGTTCTGGTTGTGGTGGTGTTGTCTTAGCAGGCTTGAAGTGGTTGTGGCTTGGACTGAATAGAACATTGTCATAGCTGGTCATGGTGTTGTCTGAATGGATGTTGTTGTTTTGATGTTGAGTCTTGTCTTGAGTTTGTGTCTTGTCTTGAGCTCGTGTCATGGCTCGTGTCTTGGCTTGGTCACATACTCCTGTTGCAGTAAGCTTGAAAAACATGTCTTGTGCGTAATCCCTGGACATAAACTTATCCTTAAGCTTCTTCTTTAACTTAGTGCATGACCTTATGTGTTCTTTATCTTCTCTAAGCCTCTGGTTTCTTCAAGTTCTCATATTATAAGGAAGCATAACTTTTAAGTTTCATGATATCAATCTTAAAAACCTTCCTATCATTGTATCTTTTAAACTCAAAGGCTCTTTCAATGGACCCTTGTAGACACCAAATTCTTATATATTTAGTATCTATTTATTTTATAGTATATTTAGTATTTAAAGATAATTATCAATAAATATTGTTATAATATATTAGGATACTAGAAGATATTTATCTTTCCCTGTATGCTAGCTTGACCTATAAATACACAAGTTGTGTTTAGGGTTTGGGGAGAGCAGATGGAACAAGTACCAAACGACCCCATCCTACTTCTACCAAATTGTAAGTAGAATGAAATAAGTCATAAGAAAGACCTCATCACCTCCCTACGAGATTAAGTTGATAAGACCCTCGTAATACTATCAAAACTCTAGCCTTTAGGATGGAATCAAGAGAGTGACGGAAATCGTAACCCTTAATCTTTCAGTTATAAATAAACTCTTGTTTCTCATATTATTTTCGTTCTAAATTTTATGGTTTACAAGTTGGCACGCTCGATGGGACGATTTTCGCTCTTCATCTCCATTCCAAATATAGTAGCAAGTTTCGAGACAAAGTTGCAGCCAACATCAAAGTTTCTACAACCAGTCTCGGAGGGGCATTTGTAGACACCAAAATTTCATATTTTGGTATCTATTTATTTTATAGTATACTTAGTATTTAAAGATAATTATCAATAAAGATTGTGACAATATCTTAGGATACTAGAAGATATAATTATCTTTCCCTCTAAGCTAGCTAGACCTATAAATACACAAGTTGTGTTTAGGGTTTAGGGAGAGCAGATGGAACATAAAAGTCATAAAAAAGACTTCATCACCTCCCTACGAGATTAAGTCGATAAGACCCTCGTAGTACTATCAAAACTCTAGCCTTTAGGATGGAATCAAGAGAGTGACGGAAATTATAACCCTTAATCTTTCAGTTATAAATATACTCTTGTATCCCATATTATTTTCGTTCTAAATTTTATGGTTTACAACCCTAACCAATCTAAGAGGTCATCAGGGTTTAAACTACCATTGAAGTCATGGATTTCTACCTTTATGTCTTTCTCATGGTATCTAGGATGGTCTTGTTCTGTATTGTCTAATTCTGAGCCATTCTCATCTCCTTCTGGTGCTGTTCTACCTCCTCCACAAGGTGGTGGTGGTGGTGGTTCTCCTCTGACACGACCCCTTACTCTTCCTCCGCCAAAGCCAAGGTGGCCATCCAGTTTCTCATTCATAACTCTTGACACGTCAATGACAATTCTGGCAATGTTTTCCACACTTCCTTCAATGCCTACTATTCTCTCTTCACTCATGGTTATTTATTGTGTTTTTGTTGGAAGTAGGTAAGAAAAACTCACTAAATTAAACCAAAGCTCTGATAACCAATTGAAGTAAAACTACTAAGAAAACAAGTGAAAAGAGTGTGTTTTTGGCTTTGATTAAGACTCATAAAATGTTCCTACAAGGGCTAAAAATAGAGAAAGCACAATAACAATTCAGCTAGCTTTGACATGGTAACACGGATAATTCCCTTGCCAAAGCACACTGCAGATGATATAGGGATTGTGAAGTTAATCTAGCTCACAACAAAGATTAGCAATACCACGTCAAGCCTAAGCAGAGAAGCAAACTCAAGCCTTAACACAAAGTTGTTGTAGAAACATGGTTTCAGTTTTGTATTCAAATTAATCTGCCTTGATACATTCTAGAGCTTGGTTTATATAGGCCAATCCCCTTACATCTCGAGCGTTTAAATTACATCTCAGGGTTCGTAACACATTAAAAAAGAGGACAAGGACAACATTCACCTTGCCTTTACAACCACCAAACTAGAAAACAAATTGATTATAAAGTAATAAAGCATAAAGTAGAACTGCTCCTCTTGTTTGTTTGTTAAGGTCAAAGAAAAGGTGTCGACCCTTGGAGTTGATCCGATGTATTCCCACATCTTCAAGTACAAGATGTCGGAGATACTTTCACAAGACCCCTTGAGATTGCATGTCCAAAAGAGAAAACAAAAGATACCTTTGCATATGATCATCGAAATTAAGCTAGCCCGGACACCTCAACTTGTGTCCTAGAAGAAGTTTTTCCTAGATGAGAATTAGAAAAAAACTCTCCTGGACTTATTGATAACTAACATTCCTAAGACATAGAAGTGAGCGTTGGAGGTACTTAAAATCCAGCCATGGAGGCCATGGACTTGGTGTTGTGAGATGGACTTCCCCCAGGTTCCATTGAGCTAGTTATTGTCTCGGTTGGTTTAGGACTTGTCTTGATCGAGCTAGCCTTACTCATGCATGGACCTTGTCTTGGATGAGATACTCATAGCTTCAACTCATGTTGCAGCCCCCTTACTCAAAGTCTTGTCTTTTTAATTTGGAACCGGTAATAGCGCGGGGAAGCGATAACAAGGAACATCTAGATAACCTTCATCTTGGTAGTGTTCCATATTTGTTTTGCCCAACAAGGACCGTCTGGATTTAAGGAAATCAAGAGCCGAAGCTCTGATACCAAATTGATGTAAACCCACTATTTTACGTTTTCAGAGATAAAGTAGCAGCGCAATAAAACATAGATAAAAAAATTGGATTAGTTTTGAAATCTCGCATGATTAAGAATTAAAACTTGAATTAGACAAGTAATCTCGCAAGACAACTCGAATAAATTAAATATAACGTGGTCCAACTCTCCTCCCTCACAAGGAACTCAAATTTTCAACGAATAATACTGCACTGAAACTATTCAGAAAGACAACTAAACAATGACAATTTGATTGAAGTTCAGACACTTTGCAAATACTCTGTTTCTGTTTGGACTAATTGACAAAGAACTAAGATAGGACCTTAATCAAAGCACAAAGCCAATGATTGAGGGTTGAACTTTGATCCCAGCACACAGCTAAGGACCCAAGCTCACTTCTAAGCACAAAGCAAAGGAAGTTGTCTCAAGCACACAGCCAAGAGATGCAACAGAAACAAGGTTTCAGTTTTTATGTTTTACTTCAAATCTGTCTTTCATTCATTAGGAAAAGGCCTTATATAGGCAAGGAGATTACATCCTACTCGTTCAATACATCCTAGGGCCACAATTGGCTTGCAAAAGAAACAGAAATAACAGCTACATTGTTCAGCATAAAGCAATAAAGTAGAAAAGTAGTTCTAATAGGACAATCTGCCTTAATGGGTTTGTTGGGGTTGAAACTGGTGGAGGGGTGGACTTCTGAGCTTGATTCTTGAGCTCAACTGAAGTGGGATGGATGCCAAAGGTCCCTCTAAAAGGCCCTCGAGTTTGTTTGATCATAAAAGGAAAGTTTGATAGTGACATGTTAACTACTGCAAAAAGGCTGAAATCTGGACAGTCTGAAGTTGTCCCTAAGCTAACTCTTTGTGTGTTTGTTTCTGGGGAGGGAAGTCCTGGGGAAAGTTGTAGAGGACCTTCCCAAGACATAGGTTTGAGGGTTGGTTAGGCTTGTTTGATTGTGTGGGGCCCCATGGACCTTGTTTAGAAAGGCTGTGATAGGCTGTTTTTGGCTGGGGGCTGTTTTTGTTGTGTTGGGTTTGCTGGGCTGTTGGCTGAGCTTTGTTGGGGCCTAGTCTTGGGAAGTGGATGGCTAGGCTTTGTTCTGGTTGTGGTGGTGTTGTCTTAGCAGGCTTGAAGTGGTTGTGGCTTGGACTGAATAGAACATTGTCATAGCTGGTCATGGTGTTGTCTGAATGTAGGTTGTTGTTTTGATGTTGAGTCTTGTCTTGAGTTTGTGTCTTGTCTTGAGCTCGTGTCATGGCTCGTGTCTTGGCTTGGTCACATACTCCCGTTGCAACCTCCTTTTCTTGAAAAGGATTTGCCCTCAAATCTTCCTCACCTTCCTCATCTGATTCACCATGGTAAGGACTCAGGTCTCCAACATTGAAAGTACCATGTACACCATAGCTTCCTGGTAGATCCACCTTGTAAGCATTGGTGCCTATCTTCTCCAATATCTCAAATGGTCCATCAGCTCTTGGCATGAGCTTGTTTCTCCTCTTGTCTGGAAATCTCTCTTTTCTTAAATGCAACCATACAAGATCCCCTGCCTTGAATTCCCTTGCTTTCTTAGGCCCCTTGGACCTAGCCTTGTACAACTCATTGGACCTTTCAATCTGCTTCTTGACTTGCTCATGAATCTGTATCATTTGATCAACTCTTTTCTTTGCATCATAGCTTGCCTTGTTTCCTTTGACTGGTGCTAGGTCTGTAGGCATGAGAGGATTAGTGCCATAAACTGTTTCAAAAGGACTTTTACCTGTGCTGCTGGAGGGAGCTCTGTTGAAGGCAAATTCAGCTTGTGCTAGCTTGATGTCCCAATATTTTAATGACTTAGAAACAATGCTCCTTAAGATCTTCCCTAGTGTTCTGTTAGTGACTTCTGTCTGCCCATCAGTTTGGGGATGGTGAGAAGTACTAAACAATAACCTGGTCTTCAACAGCTTCCACAAGGTTCTCCAGAAATGGCTCATGAACTTTGTGTCTCTATCTGAGACAATGCTTCTAGGGACCCCATGTAACTTGACAACCTCCCTAAAGTATAGTTCAGCTACCCCCAATGCATCCTCAGTCTTCTTACAAGCAATGAAATGTGCCATCTTGCTGAATCTATCTACAACCACCATGATTGAATCCTTTCCCCTTTGAGTTCTAGGTAAGGCTACAATAAAGTCCATACTGAGGTCTTCCCATGGCTTGTTGGGTACTGGAAGTGGTGTGTAAGGGCCTGCTTGAAAGTGTGCCTTGGCTAGTTGACAAGATCTGCATCTCTTGAGGGCATCTTGCACATCACTGAGCATCTTAGGCCAATAGAACTGATCTTGTAAGATGTCATAGGTCTTCTGTACCCCAAAGTGACCAGCAAGGCCATTGGAGTGAACCTCTTTGACCAGTAGTCCCCTATAAGGTCCCTTAGGCACACACAGTTTGTTTCCATAGAATAAGTATCCTTCTTGAGCTGTGTACTTGCTCCCTTTCTTGACTTGCCCTTCTTGGTGTACCTCCCATTCATGCTTGAAGTCTGGGTCCTCTTGATAGAGCTCTTTCATAAATTCAAACCCCAACACCCTTTGCTCCATGAAGGTCAACATTACAGACCTTCTAGACAATGCATCAGCTACAACATTGTTCTTACCTTCTATGTACTTGCTGGAGAATGAGAAGGATTGCAAGAACTCTACCCATTTGGCATGCCTGGGGTTGAGTTTCTGTTGTCCATTGATGTATTTGAGAGCCTCATGATCAGAATGAAGCACAAAAGGCTTAGGCTTCAAGTAGTGTCCCCAATGATTCAATGCCCTCACAATGGCATAGAATTCCTTGTCATATGTGGAATAGTTAAGCTTGGCCCCATTTAGCTTCTCACTAAAGTATGCCACAGGTTTCTTTTCTTGAGTAAGCACAGCTCCTATGCCAAGACCACTGGCATCACACTCTACCTCAAAGAGTTTGTTAAAGTCTGGTAGAACCAATATTGGAGACTTGCACAATAGCTCTTTGATCAGATTGAAGGACCTTTCAGCCTTCTCATTCCACTTGAACTCTCCCTTCTTCATGCACTCAGTAATAGGGGCCATGATTGAACTAAACCCTTGTATGAACCTCCTATAGAAAGATGCCAACCCATGGAAACTTCTTACATCAGTAACAGTTTGGGGAATGGGCCATTCCTTGATTTGCTTGCACTTTCTCAGGATCAACTGCTACCCCTTTCTTAGAGATGATGAACCCAAGGAAGTAAACCTCAGGCTGCATGAAGGTGCACTTCTCTAGCTTGCCATACAACTTGTTGTCTCTTAGGACCTCAAACAACAACTTCAGATGTTGCAAATGTTCTCCCTTAGTTGAACTGTAAATAAGAATATCATCAAAGTAAACCACTACACACTTGCCTAAGTAAGGCCTTAGGACCTTTGTCATCAACCTCATGAAGGTGCTAGGGGCATTAGACAACCCAAAAGGCATCACCAGCCATTCATAGAGCCCATGTTTAGTCTTGAAAGCTGTCTTCCATTCATCCCCTGCTCTTATCCTCACTTGGTGGTAGCCCTGCCTCAGATCAATCTTAGTGAACACTTGAGCCCCACTTAGCTCATCCAGAATATCATTAAGTCTAGGTATGGGAAACCTATACTTGATGGTAATGTTGTTGATGGCCCTACTATCAATACACATACGCCAAGTCCCATCCTTCTTTGGCACAAGCAAGGCTGGTACAGCACAAGGACTGAGGGACTCTCTGACATAGCCCTTGTTGAGTAGTTCACCTACTTGAAGTTGGAGCTCTTGTGTAGCCTTAGGGTCACTCCTGTAGGCTGGCTTGTTGGGTAAGATAGCTCCAGGCACTAGGTCAATGTGGTGCTCTATCCCTCTAAGTGGTGGCAGTCCACTAGGAAGCTCAGTAGGGAAGACATCACCATAACTTTCTAGGATAGATTTGACCTCTTCAGGGACATCAATGATACTCATCCCAGTCTCCTTGACTAGCAATATGTACACAGGTTGTAGCTCACTTAGCTCTTGTGCTATTTCTGATTCACTTATCAACATGACTTCGTTGGAAGCCTCACTCATGGGGTTTGGGTTGATCTTTAAAGCAGGTGGTAAAGGTGCTAGGGTGATCTTCTTCTTCCCATACTTGAAGGTGTAAGTGTTGTCTCTCCCATGGTGTATGGCATCCCTATCAAACTCCCATGGTCTCCCAAGCAGAAGGTGACATGCATCCATAGGTAGAACATCACAAAGACTCTCATCCCCATACCCTTTACCAATTGAGAAAGGTATAACACATTGTTTATCCACCTTGATCTCAGCCCCTTTGTTTAGCCATCTGAGTTTGTAAGGTAGGGGGTGGTCTTTGGTGGGTAGAGCTAGCTTGTCTATCAGTGTTTTGGAGGCCACATTAGTGCAGCTTCCCCCATCAATAATGAGGTTACATACTCTACCCTTGATGGTACATCTGGTCCTAAAGCTCTGGTGTCTTTGGTCCTCTTCCAAAGGTTGTGGTTGAGTATGCATTACCCTCCATGTTACCAAACTTAACCCTGCATCAGGCTCTATCAACTCCTCACTAGCCTCTACCTCAGGCTCTTCCATCTCTTCATCACAGACCAACACTTCATCCTCTCCCCAATGGATTACTTCTAGGGTACTCAGAGCCCTTTTAGATGGACATTCTCTAGCAAAATGTCCATACCCTTGACATTGAAAACACTTTTTGAGAGGGGTAGTCTTCCTTTGGCCTGCCTCAACAGCCTTGCCTTTATCAAGGTTGAAAGGAGTCTTAACAGGAACCACAGGTTCTCCTATCTTAATTCCTACAAAAGGTTTGAAGGTGGGGGTTCTGGAAGGTGTCTTAGAAACACTGGCCTTTCCTTTTCCCAATTTTTCTACCCTTAAAGACAGGTTGACAGCTTCCTCAAAGGAGTATATGTTTTGTAACCTGACTTTGCTAGCTATCCTTTCATCCACCCCCTCTAAGAACCTTGCTATCTTTTGTTCAGATTTCTCAACAACCTCACATTGCAAAGTGAGTTGTTCAAAGTCTCTTAGGTAGGACTCTAAAGGTCTTTGGTCTTGCTTTAGGTGAGTAAGCTTAATTAACATGTCTTGAGTGTAGTCCCTAGAGACAAACTTAGCTCTCATTTTCTTTTTCAGTTTGAGCCATGACTTTACAGGTTCTTTCCCTTCCCTAACCCTCAAGGTTTTCATGTTTTCATACCACAGTGAGGCATAGCCTTTTAATTTCATGATAGCAACCTTAAAAGCCTTTCTATCAGTGTATCCTTTAAACTCAAAGACTCTTTCTACAGACCTTAGCCAATCTAAGAAATCATCAGGGTTCAAGCTACCTATAAAGTCAGGAATCTCTACCTTGATATCTTTGTCTTGGTGTCTGAGAAGACTGTGATCTGAGCCATCTGAATCTGACATTTCAAACTGATCTACAGGTTGTCTCCTCCTTACTCCACCTTGTGGGAAAGGTTCTCCTCTTCCTCGACCTCTGCCTCCCCTTGTATCATTGTTCTGTTGGCCCTCAAGGAGTTCATTGACAGATCTAGAGACCTCCATTACAGTTCTGACAAGATCTTGAACTGTGTTTTCAATACCTGTGATTCTCTCTTCACTCATGGTTGTATTTTGTGTTTTTAATGTAGTTAGGTATATGAACTCACAAACCAAAGCTCTGATAACCAATTTGCACTGAAATTATTTAGAAAGACAAGCTAAACAATGACAATTTGAACTAAGGACAGACACTTTGCAAATACTCTGTTTCTGTTTGAACTGATTGTTAAAGAACAAAGATAGAACCTTAACCAAAGCACAAAGCCAATGATTGAGGGTTGAACTTTGATCCCATCACACAGCTAAGGACCCAAGCTCACTTCCAAGTACAAAGCAAAGGAAGTTGTCTCAAGCACACAGCCAAGAGATGTAACAGAAATAAGGTTTCAGTTTATGTTTTACTTCAAATCTGTCTTTCATTCATTAGGAAATGGCCTTATATAGGCAAGGAGATTACATCCTACTCGTTCAATACATCCTAGGGCCACAATTGGCTTGCAAAAGAAACAGAAATAACAGCTACATTGTTCAGCATAAAGCAATAAAGTAGAAAAGTAATTCTAATGGGACAATCTGCCTTAATGGGTTTGTTGGGGTTGAAACTGGTGGAGGGGTGGACTTCTGAGCTTGATTCTTGAGCTCAACTGAAGTGGGATGGATGCCAAAGGTCCCTCTAAAAGGCCCTCTAGTTTGTTTGATCATAAAAGGAAAGTTTGATAGTGACATGTTAACTACTGCAAAAAGGCTGAAATCTGGACAGTCTGAAGTTGTCCCTAAGCTAACTCTTTGTGTGTTTGTTTCTGGGGAGGGAAGTCCTGGGGAAAGTTGTATAGGACCTTCCCAAGACATAGGTTTGAGGGTTGGTTAGGTTTGTTTGATTGTGTGGGGCCCCATGGACCTTGTTTAGAAAGGCTGTGATAGGCTGTTTTTGGCTGGGGGCTGTTTTTGTTGTGTTGGGTTTGCTGGGCTGTTGGCT
>JAIUZE010007495.1:0-13469 GCA_022085475.1 Heliosperma pusillum | reverse complement strand
GCATTCATTTATATCGATAAAACTGTTATAACAAATGGCTGGACATGCTGATGCCCCTATGCCAAGTGCCACGCTCGCACGCGAATCCTGGCTTAAGATGTTCATGGACAACATGAATCAGTCCACGCGACTGAAGAATAATGGGTCCAACTTTGCGGACTCGGAGGCTTCATTACGGAATGTTGCCATAGCTGACGGTAAGCTCAAGTACTTGACTGAGCCACTACCGCCAAACCCAGGCCCCAATGTAGGAGCAAATGAATCACTTGCTTATAGTGATTTCGTAATGGAGGCGGGTGCGATAAAGAACGTACTCATCTTTTCAATGGAATCCAATTTGCAAAGACGATTCATTGCCCAAGGTGCAAACACGATTTTCACCACGCTCACTAACGAGTTCTCAAAAGCACCGCAGATCGTTATGTATGAGCTTACCACTCGCTTCTTTGAGGTGAAACTCTAGAAGGGCTAACTGGTTAGCCCACACATTCTCGATATGATCGAGAATCTCGAAAAACTGGAGGCACTTGTTTATAAAATCAAAGAAAGTGTGGTCATTGACCGCATGCTTTATTCACTCCATGCTGGTTTTGCCCAATTCAGGGCAAATTACTACATGAATGATTTGAAGAGAAAGCCTCATCAGCTACACTCACTTCTCATACAGACTAAGAAGGATCTGAAATTGAGTGGGAGCCTGAAGCAGGACGTTCTCATGATTGCAAATAAGGGTAAGGGTAAGGGCAAGGCTCAAGACGACCTTGTTGTAGGGAAGCCGAAGTTCAAGAAGCCAGGAAAGGGCAAGAGTGGGCCTGGTGAGACTAGCAGTAGCTCACAAGGCAAGACAAAGAGCAAAGAAAACATGGAGTGCCACCATTGCCACAAGACTGGGCATTGGAGGCGGAACTGTCCCGTGTATGCTAAAGACGTAAAAGCAGGCCGCGTCACTCCTGTTGGTATGTCATCTTTTATTCGTATGATTGAGATTAACCATGCAAGTTTCGGAACTTGGGTACTTGATACTGGTTGTGGTTCTCATCTGTGTAATCATTTGCAGGGCCTAAGAAACATCAGAACTCTCGAAAAGGGTGATGTGGACCTGCGAGTGGGGAATGGAGCAAGAGTAGCTGCCGTTTCAGTGGGAACATATGTAATCCAACTCCCGAGTGGATTTGAGTTATTTTTAAATAACTGTTACTGTGTACCCAGTGAAGGAGTTATTATGCCCATATGTCCGTAATATTGTATAACTGATTAATTCAATGTGGCTACAATGTTCTGCTAGAAGCCGCTTGTAGTCTGAGTCCTAAATGAGTTGGGACTCGGGTATTATTAGTCAGTCCTACAGGGTCACACACTAGATGAGTTTTGGGCAATATTATAATTAATATTGATTAATTATTAAAGGAATAAGAATAATATTTATTATTCTTATTATACTTTCCCAATTCTAGATAGTCTAGGATTCTCTTGAATTCCCTATATAAAGATATAGAGGGAGTTGTTTATCATGAGTTTTTCTAGAGAGAAAAATCTCAAGGGAACTAAGAGGGAAGAAAATTGCCGATAAAGTTTGTACTAGCATACACACTCATATTGTGTGGATACCGGTAAAGGCGCAACACTTGGGGCGTTATTGTGAGACAGTCTCACGGATTATATTATTATTCAAGAAGCTGCGATTTGGGTTTTATTATACTTCTTTTTATTAGCATATTATTGGAATTCTTCCTCATCCAAGTAAGTTTGCTAATCACCCTTTTGTTTAATCTTAATACTTAACATGCATGAGATCTTGGGAATCTGTAATTCAAATCTGTTGAAAATCGTTACAAAACCCTACAGTGGTATCAGAGCGAACATGTATTGTTAAGTATTAGATTAAAAGGTTGCACCTTTAGATATAATTGTTGTATCT
Organism: Heliosperma pusillum; assembly: GCA_022085475.1. Lineage (NCBI taxonomy): Eukaryota > Viridiplantae > Streptophyta > Magnoliopsida > Caryophyllales > Caryophyllaceae > Heliosperma > Heliosperma pusillum. The sequence goes on along the minus strand of JAIUZE010007495.1, from coordinate 11,551 downwards.
TTGTGTTTATTATTGAGTTTCCAGATTGGAGTTTTGAATTGAATTAGTTCAATTGTATACAATTGTTGTATGTTGTTAAATATTAAATTTAGGGTTGTATCATGTTAGATGTTGTATTGTATCGTAATATTTGATATTAGGATGAATTCCTCTAATTTGATTAGAAGGAACCCTAATTTTATTGATTTAAGAAAACCTGTAATTTATTGTTGGAAACCCAATTTTAAAATTGTTTTAAAATCCCAATTTGATTGGATCAAATTAGATTAGATATGTAACAAACCCTAATTTGATTAGGTGATTAAATTGTTTAATTACGTGTGTAATGCTCTAATTTGATTAAAGCAAAATTACTGTTCATGCGGTACTATTCATGCGCGTTTCGCTAAGTTATTGTTCATCAGTTTTGATTGTCGGATTTTGGCTTACAAATAGTGCTTTTCGAGTGTAAACGACGTTTTTAAGCCAAATTCTGACGTCTTGTTAGACTTTCAGGTGCTTTTTAATTTTAAATTATGATTTTTGTTTTTTCATAATTGGTTTTATGATTTAATCAATTTGATTGATTGTTTCATTGTTACAATGGTTGTATTAATTTAATTTTGACTTTTTATTAGTTTTATACATAGTATGATATGATCATGATACCTATGTTATCACGTTTTTGCATAAGATGTTCAAAAGCTACAATTTTGAATTGTTGACGATTATGAATCATTTTTGGAGTTCCTAACATGACTTGTTCTAATTTACAATTGCTTGTATATTACATTTGTATAATGTGATGTTTAATGATTAATTAAAGCTTTGTGTGTAAATTAGGATGGCTAGGTTCCCTTATACCTTTTTCCGTAAGAGAACTAGCGCCATGCTTAGGACCTTTGTCATGTTTGACTCCACCTTCCCTCAATTAAAATATTAAGTAATGTCCTTCCAAATTAACGACTGTAAAAACTTATATCGTTGGAAGTATTGTCTGCCAAAGTAGAATACTCCTTCTATGTAAGCTGAGCAGGTGGGTAACAGTTATCCACACGTGAGATTTGGTACACTTAACAAATTTATCAAAACAGTTTTGGACTTTGGGGCAAATAGTCAAGTCACATAAGATGTTACATGACGACTAGGAGTCGCATTTGATGCGATTGACATTTGATGGCTACCTTGATATGTGTAATTTGGGCGATGAGCCAAAGCTCACTCACGTTATATATGATTAGGGATCCTAGAATACTATGCACATATGAGGGTTATGTGTGTAGTGATTTTATCTTAAAGTTGTTTAAGAATGTCGTGCAAATTGTGTGTCTTAAATCGGTTAAGATAATCACAGTTTATTAATAAATTGATTTAGTTTTGCATATGTTGATAGTTGTAATTTGTCAATGTTGTCATGTTTTTCAAATGGGTTTGAATCGTTCAAATTCATAGATTGGTTTATCTGAGAATTGTTCTCAATTATGCAAAGTTAGGTTTATCTTCAAAAGAGAATTTCTAGCAAACCATATTCAATGCTAGTGTATAGTTTAGACTATATAGCGAAAGTCATAAAGATGACAATTCGTACCATATATGTCGATTGTCTAAAATAATGGATTTGTTCCCGCTTAGTAAGAAAAATATGTGAGATGATCCAGTTACTTCATTCGTCATTATTATGACATAATTATATTGATAATTTATGAGTAATTGGATATCCTTATTATCAAAGGTTGATGACTGAAATTGTTTCAGTTATGTCTTAAGTTACAGTCAGTTCATTATGAATTGGGCACGTAAATTAAGCAAATTTCTCACTTAGTGACATAAGATGATGAAGAAAATCGAGCCTTCTATCAAGAAGATTCATAAACTAATGTTCTTTGAGTTCATTAGCAAAGAGGCTTTCAGATATGAGCTTAGACACTGATAATGGGAAAGGAAAAGACAATTGTTGTCAAGTCCTACCTTAAGATCAATGTTTGTAGGTATGGAAATCGTTTAGTAATTACCGTCATTAATGTAATGACAAATAGCATTGGAAAGGTAGCTCGTAGAAGTGTCTCGAAGATCTGCAAAAGTTATTGAAGTATGACTTCATACTGGAATTGCATGTTATAGAAGTAAAAGTTACTACGAATATTCTACGATAAGGTATAAGATACCAAAGATGGTATTTACATTATGATGTAATGACCTGTGGTAATAGAGACATGGTAAGGAATGTGATAAATCTACGTGTATAATGAACAAATGTTGTTGCATTTTGCGTATAATTTATTCATTTGAATGTTATATTGTTCAAAACTAGATTTGAATAAAAGTTATTCATACAATGTCATTAGTAGAATGTTAATTCTTTTCATGTTTAAACATAAATTGAATTATTATTTTATAAAGAACAAATGTTGTTCTTTTTCTGGTTAAGACAATTTTAGTTTTGTTCAATCTAATCTATAACATGTAATGCAAAGATATCAAGTCTTATGACCCAAGTTTCACACGCTTACAACAATGTCTTTTGGGCCATGAAATGAGAAACACGTGTAGAAATTCCATGATGATGGATTTCTAGGCCTTATTGATTTGGATCAATTAAGGCAAGTGTAGTTTGTTTATATGCTAAAAGGATTTAAGGTGCTTTAACTAGTTGTAGTAAGAGGGCGACCAACTAGTTTGATCACACATATTCAGATATGTGTGGGTTGAATAAGTCATGTTGCTAAGGTATGAGATTATAATACTTCAAATTACTATTTTCAGTAATTATGCATATGTTCATATGATGAACATAAAGTCTGATTGTCTTAAAAGTTTGAAATAGAATCAGATTGAAGTAAGAGATCAACTTAGGAAGTCGATCAATATTTTTCGATTTGATCGAAAGGAGAAGCTTGAATCAAGTTTTTATGATCATCATAATAGTAATGAAATTATTTCACTACTAGTCTTAATGAGACAGTGTAATTAAGTTTCACTATAAGAATATTAGAGAAAAATTGTTTTCTTTAAGGACATCACAAGCTAAGTTAGTTTGAGGTCTTTCGGGAATGCCCCGAAGACATAACCATGCGGGTTAGACCCAAATGGAAATATCATACTATTTATATTTGATGATGAGCGTTTTCTTAATAATTGTGGAATGTTATGTCTTATAATTATAAGAGAATAAGAACTTTATTTTGATATGGTTCTATCTTTGATGAGTCATGCGGATCTCGTTATTTTTTGGAGTTATGCGCTCTAAAGTATCTTGGTACACAATTTTGAAATTGTTTCTATCTAGGTCAATGAAAATATATTACATATAAGATATGTGCTTGGAATGGTTCCTATTATATTTTATTGATATTTGAGACTTTTAAAATGTTAAGAAAACAGTTTTCTGAAATTTAGTCTCGAATTTCTTACAAATACTTTACGGGGTATTCTAAGATAGAATATCAAATCTACCCTTCATTCCAGTACAAAGTGTTTGTCACTTGGAATGATTCTTTTAATGAGAATTGTGTCTCTAAAGAAATAGTGGGAGTAGAATAATCCTGAAAAAGGTAAAGAATCACATAGTTCTTCTTCAAATGTTGAAGGAGATAGGTAAAATCCATGAAGATTCATGGATGTATAACTTGTGATTAAGCCCCGCATAAGTTTGACCTTTAAATAAAGCAATGATAGGCTCCAACTCTAAAAGTGTAAAATGGCTTGATGCCATGGATCCAAAATGATTTCATATATCATTACAAAGTATGGACTTTGATTGATACACCTGGTGGTGTCATAACCATATAGTGTTTGGATTCTCCTAACAAATGTCATTATTCATGAGATGAGTTTGACAGGAGGCGTACGTGAATAATACACTTTTCCTTAAATGGAAATATGCAATAAGTTGTGTAAGACACATCTTAATATTCATGTAATTATGGAGCGCTAGGTAAATGAGAAAGTTTAAAAGGTTTATTTATAGACCGAAACAAGTATCCAAAGGTTGGAATCATCGATCTTAACAAAGTAATTCAAAATGGTTTTGATTTCTTTGAGATGATAATAGTATTGTGTGTACAAGGAAACTAGTGGGATTAAACTCTCTTTTATGATTGGTATGTAGTTGACATACGTTTTCAAGAAACGACATTTTGTTGTCTCGTGGAGACTTATTAGCAAATATGTTGTTTATTATGCGCTCGTATGAAGAGTAGAATACCGATCTAGTCCTTGTGACTGTTATGAATAACATGTGAAAATATTCATATTAAAGAACCAAGAAAGTGTTCTTCTTGTGATGAAGTAATCACTGTAAGCGTGTCACATTGATATCAACTTCAAATAGACAAGTATGGTTCCCGATTGTAATCTGGACACATTTTGTTTATATGAAAAGTAATTGCATGTTGAAATGGTTTCAAGCACGTTGCTATGACTAATCTTACAACAAAAATGAGTACTTTGTTGCTTATGAAGCATCAAATAGAGTGCTTGGTTTGAAAAATCAAACATATACACACTATATACTTTGTTCCTTATGAAGAAACAAAGAGTGCATTTGATTTATGAATCAAACGCGTGTTATTGAGTTTACTTTATTTAGAAAAGTTAAAATAAACATATGCAAGATAATGACCGATCCAATTGTTGCATGTCCCGTACAAAACCTCTTTCGCGGCTATAATATGAAAAGTCATAATACTGCGATTTGTATAAGACGCATTAGCGAGTGGTCTTAATACTACCGAGAAGTCTTCATTTCAGTGAGAGGTTATGTTCGATATGATTGATACGTTTGTACGACATGTTACTTTTATATGATAAAAGAATTGATTTTGCATTTAATTATGGTATAATTGAATGTTTGTCCCAAAATAGTATACATTGTTTAAACAGATTACCAAGTGCGTGACTTGGTTTTGGAACACTGTTTTATAAGATAATGTATTTATATAAGTCTTTAATCATGGCATAGTGAAAGGGACACTTATGCCTGATAATGATTAGTATGTGAGTTGATTGATGACTATGTTCCGTAAGTCATTGATATTGCGATATCAAACCAGGCACATTGATACATGTTAGGAATATGTGTTAGACGGACCCGTCAAAGAACTTTGTTAAGGTTTCGCTTAGTGTCAACAAAGTTTCTTTCACCGTAATTGGTAGTCTTTAGACCTGAGTCTTTCATTATTCTGTACATGTGAAGTGCTAGTTTTGACATCACCAACTGGTGGCTATAAAGGTGATGGTTGGACTTGTCATGGAACATGTGATAGGATGTGGTTCGACAAGATGTGATTTGCTCCTTGTTTGTGAAAGAAGTTTATCATCTTCGGCCTCTCGAAGAGTGTGAATTGTATCAGTGCATGGCCATGCCCAGACGAGGTGACAGTCAGTCGTCTGTTGTAACAATTCAGCTCAGAAATTCGAGAAAAGAGATTGAGATTTATAGGGATGATACTTCTCCTACCCTATTCTCATCTGAAGAGATAGAAGCAAAGAGATTATGGTGCCTTATAGGACATAAGTGCAAGTGGGAGACTGAAGGAGTTAGTATGCCCATATGTCCGTAATATTGTATAACTGAATAATTCTATGTGGCTACAATGTTCTGCTAGGAGCCGCTTGTAGTCAGAGTCCTAAATGAGTTGGGACTCGGGTAGTATTAGTCAGTCCTACAGGGTCACACACTAGATGAAATTTGGGCAATATTATAATTAATATTGATTAATTATTAAAGGAATAAGAATAATATTTATTATTCTTATTATACTTTCTCAATCCTAGATAGTCTAGGATTCTCTTGAACTCCCTATATAAAGAGATATAGAGGGAGTTGTTTATCATGAGTTTTTCTAGAGAGAAAAATCTCAAGGGAACTAAGAGGGAAGAAAATTGCCGATAAAGTTTGTACTAGCATACACACTCATATTGTGTGGATACCGGTAGAGGCGCAACACTTGGGGCGTTATTGTGAGACGGTCTCACGGATTATATTATTATTCAAGAAGCTGCGATTTGGGTTTTATTATACTTCTTTTTATTAGCATATTATTGGAATTCTTGCGCATCCAAGTAAGTTTGCTAATCACCCTTTTGTTTAATCTTAATACTTAACATGCATGAGATCTTGGTAATCTGTAATTCAAATCTGTTGAAAATCGTTACAAAACCCTACACCCAGTTTATCTAAAAACATTATTTCTATTTCCGTACTCGATAAGGACGGTTTTTCATTTGTAATAAAGGATAATAGCTGTATTTTCTCTTTTAACGAAATGATTTATGGTAAAGCAGTTTTCATGAATGGGATTTATGTTTTAGATCAAACCACAGATATATTGCATGTGAGTAATAAAAAGGTAAAGCTTGGTGACAAAGATCAAACCTATCTATGGCATTGTCGTATGGGACACATAAATGAAAAACGCGTGAAGAAGCTCATTGACAATGGGACTATCTCCCAATTTGACTATGCATCATTTGGCACGTGTGAATCATGTCTCATAGGCAAAATGACTCGAATTTCCTTCAAAGGTGTTGGAATGCGCGCTGCTGACTTATTAGGCCTCATACATACTGATGTGTGTGGACCTATGTCAATCAACGCTAGAGATGGCTATAGATATTTTATCACTTTCACGGACGATTTGAGTAGATATGGATATGTCTACTTAATGAAGCACAAAAGTGAGTCCTTTGATAAGTTCAAGGAATACCAAAATAAGGTTGAAAACCAGCTGGGTAAAAAGATTAAAGAACTACGTTCAGATCGTGGTGGCAAATATCTTTCGAATGAGTTTGATCAACACCTTAAAAACTGTGATGTAGTACTACAGTTAACTCCACCTGGAACATCTCAATTAAATGGTGTGTCCGAACGGAGAAATCGAACATTACTTGATATGGTTCGATCCATGATGAGTCACACGGTAGTGCCTGATTCATTGTGGGGCAATGCTCTTTTGTCAGCTGCTCTTATACTTAACCGAAGTCCGTCTAAAGCTGTTGACAAGACTCCATTTGAAATGTGGAAGGGAACAGTACCTAACTTGTCCGTTATTCGGGTTTGGGGCTGCGAGGTTTATGTCAAGTGGAGACACGAGGATAAGCTCGGCCCGCGATCGGTCAAGACATACTTTATTGGTTATCCAAAAGTAATGTTTGATCAATACTTTTATTCGACTATCGAACAACGTGTTTTTGTTGCGGCTAGTGCGAAGTTTCTAGAGAAAGAATTTCTCGAGAACAAGACGAGTGATAGAACCTTCGATCTGTCGGAGATTCAAGAACCAACAACCGAGCAACCGATGGAGGAAGATGTTCCTTCATCTTCTGCTGCGGTTAATATTCCTGAGGAACCTAGAAGGTCGGGTAGAGTCTCCATACCTCCAGACAGATACATTGGTATGGTCGAGGAGAACGATAGAGACGATGTTTTGCTCCTAGAGAGTAACGAACCCGCTACCTATAAAGGAGCCATGACCTGTTCCGACTCTAAGCTATGGCTTGAGGCCATGCAATCCGAGATGGACTCTATGTATGAGAATGACGTATGGGATCTGGTTGATTTGCCTAATAAGGTTCGGCCTCTTCAGTGCAAATGGCTTTACAAGATAAAGCATTCCGTAGAGGGACAACCAGACACCTATAAGGCACGACTAGTGGCAAAAGGTTTTACTCAAGTGCAAGGATTGCATTATGATGAAATTTTTGCACTCGTAGTCATGCTGCGTTCCATTCGGATAATCTTAGCGATTGCCGCTTTTCATGACTATGAAATTTGGCAGATGGACGTGAAAACCGCCTTCTTAAACAGTTATTTGGAGGAGGAGTTGTACATGGTACAACCCGAAGGTTTCATTGACCCTAAAAATCCTAAGAAAGTGTGCAAGCTTAAGCGTTCTATTTATGGACTTAAGCAAGCTTCTCGGAGTTGGAATCATCGTTTCGACCAAGTCATAAAAGCAAATGGTTTCACTCGATCGGTTGAGGAACCATGCTTATATGTCAAGTCGAGTGGGAGTAAAATCGTTTTCTTGATATTGTATGTCGATGACATACTCTTGATAGGGAATGATATTCCTCTCTTATCTTCGGTTAAGGTATGGTTAAAGAACCATTTCCAGATGAAAGATCTGGGCGAGGCACAGCGCATATTGGGAATCCGTATCTACAGAGATAGATCACGACGGATGTTATCACTCAGTCAGGAGTCTTATATAGATAAGATTCTTGAAAGGTTCAGCATGACCAACTCCAAGAAGGGGTATCTTCCAATGACGTCTGGGATGCATTTGAGTAAAGCTCAGGCACCCAAGACATCTGAAGAGGTCGAGCGCATGAGTCGAATTCCTTATGCATCAGCTATAGGATCGATCATGTATGCCATGATATGCACACGTCCAGACGTGGCATATGCTTTGAGTATGACCAGTCGGTACCAAGGCAATCCAGGTGAAACACACTGGATGGCTGTTAAAAATATCCTTAAGTACCTACGGAGGACTAAGGATTGGGTATTGACTTATGGAAGAGAGACTGAGCTTTGCGCAACCGTTTCGCAGATGCTAGCTTCCAAACGGATTGGGATGACTCGAAATCTCAGTCTGGATTTGTATTTACTCTTAATGGCGATGCGGTTAGCTAGAAAAGCTCCAAGCAGAGTGTTATATTAGATTCTACGACTGAGTCCGAGTACTATGCCGCTTCAGAGGCTGTAAAGGAAGCTATATGGATGCGTCAATTCTTACAAGGACTTGCCATAGTTCCTAGTTCGAATGACCCGATCACCATCTATTGTGATAATAGAGGTGTTATCTTCCAGGCTAAGGAGCCTAAGTCTAGCAACAAATCTAGACATGTACTTCGAAAGGCTCACATGATCAGAGATTACGTGGAGCAAAAGGAGATAGTGATAGACAAGATTGATACGGATGATAACATAGCAGATCCTCTCACTAAACTGTTAAGACATGATAAGCATGTAGGGCACGTTACTTCCATGGGAATTAAATGTGTTCCTGAGTTGTATTAGCTGTTTGTATGAATTAGATACATCTTTTTCATATACTAATAATAACTTCATCGTATTGTTTTCATATTTTGTTTTTCATGTGGATTGTATGGACAACATTGAACACCACAAAGTGAACTGAATAACATTATATGTGTTTTGGTCCGTAATCGCCTACATGAGCTGATAACTCTGGCTATTATATTGTTAAGTCGATTGATGGTGGGTTCAACGAGCCATAAGTCAAACTGTTGACTGATCGATCACAAATACGAGTTATAAGGATACCTCGTAGGACATTGTAATTCGTGACGACGTTATGGAGTCCTAAATGTTTAACAACATTCGGTGCCAGGTCGTGGATTGGACGTCCATAGTGTTCCTAGAGTCGATTCTTTTGACTATCGACTGTCTCTTGAGATTAAGGCAGTTTTTGGGTGACTTTGGTTTCTTTCTCACGGTCGACCGTAAAAGGAGGCCAAGCAGATTTTTACTGGGTCATTTCATACTGTGCTTACATCTGCAGGATTCAAGTTGAGGAAAATATCCAACCCTTTATCAGGTTTTGTTATTTCTCAGGGCCACTTGAGGAGTAGTAACTGAAATGCATGGCCATGCTCGAATAATGATTCGTTTATCAGTTGAGTTACTCTCTAGTCGGGAAAACCACTCTTGATACTGATCACTTGTAACATACGACCTTTGTAAATGCGGACTTTGCAAATTGTTTTACATTGAGTGGGAGAAATTTAAGGATATGAGAATCGGTTATCGCACATACACTTGTAAGAACAAGTGGGAGATGGTTGGAGCTAGTGTCCTCCACAGTTAGTGTGATAACAGCTAAGGTTCACAGGGTATACTTAGTATTATAATCAGTTGATTAACGTTTATCGATAACGGTTGGCTTGCTAGATAAGTTAGACGTTATTGTCATACAGATGGCGGTGATCAACTGATCCCTAAAAGTCACACCTAAAAGATGTGTTTGAGAGATGTGATTATTTGAGGCCTTATTAAATGACTAAAAGGTTAGTCAATGTGATGATGATACGATTATTTAATAACGATTAAATAATGTTAGCTGGTTATTGAATATAAAATGTTATATTTAATCAATGTATATAATGTTGGTCTAAACTAAATGTAATCTGTTATATTTAAGTTGGTGGATATGTATTACATGATATTATTATAGTGTATTGGTCCGGCATTACTCGGTTTATGTGTTGGTCCATTACTAGTAATAATTAGAATACATATTACATTATGTACATATTAAATGATATGATAACTACCTAATATAGGTTGAGAGGAATAAGGAAAGTATATATTTTGATCCTTGCCTCTTGATTTACACGGCCACAAGGAGGAATATAAGGAGAAAAATCGGTTTTTCTAAAAACCCTAATTGAACCCTAGATCTCACGGCACACATGGGTGAAAAGAGGAGAAAAATTCTGATTTTTAACTCTCTCATTCATCTTCATATTCATCATCAATATACACACAAAATTAGAAGTAATTTTTGTATATTTGTTCTAGCACGACGAAGGCATTTCTTGAACCATCTTGGGTGCAACTGTGACACCCTCAAATTTGCGGAAGGAAAAAAATTAATTTAAATAAATACAAGATGAGAATACGTTTCTAATAGGTTCACTTTAGTGAAAATCGATAATTTTTTTAAAACCGGAACCTACTATTAAATGTATTCATCATAACAAGGGTTTCTTCAATACAAAGGTTCATAACAAAAAGGAAATAATATTATACATAAAAAGTATCTGAAACGGGAGACATATCTCCCGTATAAATACAGAAATAAAAGAGTGTATAATAATATACAATCCTAAGAACCGAATATAGGTCCAAGGTAAATACTTCGCTCGCTAGCTCGTCAAGGTACCCCAAGTATGCATCACAAACCTGCCAACCGCATTAAATATAAACACGGAAGCCACAGTCAGTGGGGAGTAACTCCGAGTTCTCCCAGCCACGAAATGTCGAGTTTAATTAAACATGAATAACATAAAAGCAATGTATATGGAAATACAACACCTTAACATATATGATATGCTTTTCATGTTATGAAACAATTAACTAACATCTAACCTATCATATGAAAGCTATCATGTGAATCTGATAATAAAATATAACACGAGGTAGGGAAGCTGGTATGCTAGCTCAGAGGTTACCGTTAACATGGCCATGATACACTCAAACCCTAATCAACACTTAATCATGTGAATCAGTTAACAACCGGTAATCCAAACTCTATCAACCTTAGCCGGCTTGCATCTCACATTCTAAGATTCATAGAATCATCAAACATGAAAGACCAATACGTCTACAAACAGGCATAAGTTCCTAGTACCGTCAATAGAAGACTTCTGTAACTCGAGTCTATACCACGAGGTAGGATATACTTATATATTTAGGCTCAGCGGTTACCCTAATAACATGGCCCAAATACAAAGCACACATCTAGGCTCAGCGGTTACCCTAATAACATGGCCCAGATCCTAAGCACATATCTTAGCTCAGAGGTTACCCTAATAACATGGC
>JAIUZE010007494.1:0-48018 GCA_022085475.1 Heliosperma pusillum | reverse complement strand
TGAAAAAACCGCAATTGAATTTTAATTAACTAAGACGTTACGTAAATCAATTAAGTTAGATAAGTATAAACAAACAATTAACGGATTCCGGGAAAAAAAATTGAAAAACGTAAAATTTGATTAATATGTGAACATAACGAAGAGTAATCGTCCGCCATGATAATCGATTTAGGAAAATTGTTGTTGTTGGATTTAGTCAAATTGTTGTTCTTGTACGATTTTAATTTTTTTTAGTTCAATTTAGTTGTTTTGATTTTAGGAGAATTAGAGAAGAGAGAGATAAGAGAGATAGAGAGTATAAGTCATTAAGGGCAATTTCGTCTTTTTTATGAAAAACGTCGTCGATGTTTACCAGGCGCCTAAATAAAACACACAATTCTCATTTAAGACGGACTCTCCGTCTTAAATTTAAAACGAGTCAAATACATAATATTAAATTACTTGATAAGTTGTCGTAACCAACAAGGATTGACACAAATAGTTAAGAGTCCACCTTCTGGCCATGACCTTCTCTTACCTTGGAATGGTTAAGGTCTAACCTTAACCTACCCGATTGCGATCCGATGGACCCCAGGTCTAATCTTAAGCAGGACTTCCCATTTAAGTCGAGTCAATTTTACTGCACAGTGACTACCTCGGAATTTCGAAATAATACCGCTCTCATTACTCCAAGAAATTTCAGATAATAATGTGGCAACTTCAACTATCTTCGGTAATTATTTATCCTCCATTATTATGTGACTACACTGAATTCCCGAAGCAATTATCATCTTTAATCTGCTTTTTTTGTTTTTGTAGGCAAAAACTAATAGTTCCGATCAGAGTATCTCCGGTTAGCTTGCTTGTAATTTTGGCAATTCTATTGTTTTTCCATTTCTTTTCTTCAAATTATTATACTTTTTTTTTTTTTTTTTTTTTGGTGAATTTAGATGCAGATGAAGAACAAGAATCTCCTTGGCCTAAGAAATTTGTATCATTAGCAGGAACATTGGAATTCAAGAAGGTATAATAATTACAATAATTTGTAACCTTTAATTATGTAATTGACCTAATTCGCTGTTGTGTCAAACTTATTCTGATAATATTGTAGCACTGATTAGTTTAATAAGCCGCGAATCAAGGCGTTGAATTTGCACAAACTCGACCATTTGTTACTTGTAAAATTAGCTGCTGAATGGGGGTGTAGATGTAAGCAGCTTTGAAATTGCACAAACTCGACGATTTGGAAAATTGTTTGAAGTCCGTCAATTTGGATATTAATCCATTAGACAAATGTGTAGATAGTTTTACTAATGCTACCATATCAAGTACGGAGTAAAGAAAACTTAGGCCGTTATGAATCACATTTTGAAGCTGAAACGATTGAGAATGACCAAGCATTCATTTTTGATATTGGTGAAAATTATTTAAACATTTTTCTGCAAGTACAACGATTTTGCAACGTATATTTAAGTCTTATGGGAGTCTTGTTTCGGTTTTTTTATCAAGGGAAATAGAGGGTAATACCGGGACAAAGATAATCCTATGTGAATTATGGTAAAGTTGCTACTGGAGTACTGGGTACTGTTTACTTGCATTATGGTTGTTTCTTGTGTGTGGAGGATATAAGTGAGAAAATATAAGCGTACAGGTGACAACCTTGAGAAGATATTAAAGTACTCCCTTAATGAGTTAATGATATGATAAGGATATTAGACAAACATAGTGTGTTGCCAAGAGAATGAAATACTTTACTTATCGAAATGCTTTCCGGGAACGATTAATAGAAATAGAGGGGTACCATTATTGCAAGGATTGAGTTTATGAAACATCGTGAAGTTGTTGACTGTGTGTTTTCAGAGGAAAGATGACTGTTAATTGCTGGTAATTAGTTGGATTGTGGTCTTGAGCCTGAGGTGATTCTAGAATTTGGTTGATGGGTGTGTAAAATCAACAAATCACAGTAGTGATGGATCCAAGTTTCCGACAATGGGAACTCGAGTGAAACATCAAAATTTTTTAAGGCTACAATTGTAACTCTCTACAAATGGATTGCACTCTTCCCCATGCCAAGCTAAGTGCCTTGTAATTTTTGCCCCTAAGCTGAGAATTCTTGCTCAATCATGGTTCTTATTGTATTCAAATAAAAAATAAAGTATAATTATCATTTTCTTTAATTTTTCAATTCTAGCCCTGTGTAATCTGTTCCATGTTAAAAAAAAGTTCCTAAACTAAGATACTAGCAGTAAGATTAGAACCGCAAATAGGATTGAGAAGATAATGTATCGCATTAAACTCTCTTTGATTGGGCAAATATACAAACACAAATGGTGAAAAAAAAAACACTGGACGTAAATTGCTCTCTATTTGAAGTAATCGAGCCCATAACCGTCAACTACGAAACACTACCTGCAAATCACTAAACCAACATAAATAATATGCTTCTTTATTACACTGAATTGTAGAGTGCACTTATTTGTGAAAAAAGGAAATAGGAGGTGCTGTTGCACTACTGGACCCCCTTTAAGAACCCCCATGACTTGAGCACTAGCTTGGTAATCGACTTATCGTGCAAGGAAGTTTTTTGAGAAATCCGATATTTGTGGTTTTGGGCTTGTGGCCCCTGCATTTTCATAAACCCAGGAGATACCTCTACATCCAAATTCACGACCGATGCTTCACTTGACAGTTTCTGCATGAAATTCATCTCTACTTAGTAAGAAGAAGTCCCATCAATTTTGCTTAATCAGTTATAAAATGTGGGATGTTGTCAATAGGGATATGATTATGCTACATAATATTTGAGATGAGCTAGTGATCCATATACTCCTGACTTAAATAATGTCATTGGTACCTTTTTAGCCCCATAAATGGTGTACAAAGTGTAGCAAAATTTAAATTAATTAATAATATAGAGTACTTATGAAAATACAGTTCACTATACTTTCTCGTCTGAAGGAGCAGTGATGTAGATTATCCATCCAACATATAGGAACCTAGTGATGTGACTGTTATAATATGCTCTTAAATTTAGATGTGAAGGTCTATGATCACCTACCCTGATCTTACAAGTTACTTACAATTTTCTATGGTTTTCAGGAGTGTCTTGGAGTTGCATCACAGCTTGACTTGCTCAAAGGTATTATCAATTCACCTCTAGTTTATTGTTTACCGCATCACCTTGACCTTCCTTTGTGCTTCGCACGCGCGTGTGTGTTTAAGGCTAGTGGTCCACCTGGAAGTATCTATATCGACTATATGGGAAATGCTTGTGTTTTGTGGGCTCTTGCCATTTCTGTGTTACAAGGGAAAATTCTAAGCTAGCCCCATTTCTGGAATATGCTTAGGATTTCCTTTATGAATATAGATACTTCATCCGTCCCTTGTTCATACGTAAGTAGGTTAATAATTGCTAATGTTTGTAGAGTAAACTAACGACTGGGGGTAGAAGTTAACAGAATAGTGAACAACTCATGCATTGCACCTCCAATGTTTGAATTTTGAAGTAGAAAACCGGTTATTTCAGAAGGCTATATCATTAGCACTTGTATGTAATACATGTTTAACAAGTA
This sequence comes from Heliosperma pusillum, assembly GCA_022085475.1. Classification (NCBI taxonomy): domain Eukaryota; kingdom Viridiplantae; phylum Streptophyta; class Magnoliopsida; order Caryophyllales; family Caryophyllaceae; genus Heliosperma; species Heliosperma pusillum. Next base: position 44,467 of record JAIUZE010007494.1, on the reverse strand, counting down.
GTAGACCTGTTCTGCTACTTCCAGTTACTTCACGCTATTCACAAATTTCTTGTTCTTTGGATAGGTGTCCGTCAGGTAACTAGAGCACGTGAGTAATCCACCATGAAGCTTATCTTTTTTCATAGGCATATTGAACTGTTGGTTGGTGTTTTCTACTTTGGGTCATTGTGCTCCTTCATCAAGGTTGTAAAGCTGAAGCATACCAATTGTCTTCCCCCTCCGACTCAAGCAGTAGCCTAGAAGTTTGGTATAGCTGCTCATTCAAAATGGATTTTAGGCCATGATATTGTGTTGCATACATATTGAATATACTGAGTTCTATACTGAGCTTCCTACTATGAAATCCATTCTATTGGAAGGACACGAGCCTCTCTTCTGAAGACGAGGTAGAAGCACCTGAATTTTGCGACCAGAGCAATCTCAGTCACCAGCGTATTGTTGAGGATGCCCCGATAAGCTTAAAAAGAGACGATTCCATATTCCAATCAGATGAACAGCTTCCCAGTGTTCAGGTAAACTGCTGATTTCTATATGTAATTCTTGCTTGTAATTTCTTATTCACCATATGACATTAGACTCTTACAGATCTGGAATCTGAATCACTGTTTTCTGTCTAAAGGGAAGTAAGGGGCTCCTTAAATCCGTCATTGACCGGGGCAAATTGTCAGACACTCTCAATCAGTATACCAGAGGAAAGGGAAAACAATCTGCGAACTGCTCACAGTCTGCAATCTATAAACAGAGTACACGTCTAGATCCACTAACAGAAACTGTCAAATGGCCTACACACCATCCTTTGTATTTGAAAGAGAGGAATCCTTCCAAGGGTAATATTCTCAGTGATATGGAATAATTTGCTGATACTTCTTGTTTCGTCAATACTTGTTACCATTTTGTTGTTCAATTTATATGTGAAATGTCCATTTTCTTCTCTAAATTATGTTATGTTAGTTTCATCAAGGGTTACCTTATTCAGTCTAATCCCCTATGAATCACAAACTAATCCCAGCATACCAGTCTTGCTTTGTTTGTATACAAGTTTGCCTAAATCCCTGTTAATGCCCATATATTAGCGAATTAGTATGTTTTGCAGATGGAAAATAAATGTTAGGGAAATAAAAACAGAAGTTCGATTTGGTGTTTAGACATAGAATAGTGGTAGAGGAAGTAGAAAATACTAAGGCACATTACACATGAATTTGATAAAAGAAACTTTCCAATGGAAAATCAGATTTTAGTGAATCTAGTTTAAGGTTATTCTTCTATTCTGAATATATGCTGTTCAAGTTCTCTAATTTAATTGATCGCATACAGCAACATTTAATTCCTGTGCCTCGAAAGTTCCGTCTATGTCGGGATAGGGCCATAAGGGGTGAGATGTACACTACCTTCCCCGTGAGTTGAAAAATAGGTTCATTATGGACGATCCACAGTGAAAATTGTCTAGAATATCGCTTTGACCAATAACTACTTCACTATAACTCTTTTATTTTATCCCATCAAATTCAAAAGCTAAAGAATGGCAAATCTGGCCCCATCGGTTCGTGAGCCACACATGAGTTAAGTTTTTCGTTACTCACAAGTTACCACGACTAAGCTAAAACTTGAATCTTCAAAAGACATACTAGTTCTTGCGGAATACTTCGTGGGGGAAGTGATTTTTTTTTCTTCTGCCTCCTGTTATACTTTAATGCTTATATGTGTTTCTTTCCCAAGGCAGTTCCCAAGGCAGTTTAAAATTTATTGACATGAATGAACTCATGAAGTCCACGAATGTATCTACTAGACTCTAGACAGTGTACATAAAAAAAGCCAAGGATCTCTGATGTGTGATTGTTAATTGGTGCAGGTGTAAGACAGTTAACTGTGGCTGGATCATCTCATGTAGAGCCAATTAGAGGAGTGTTATGCTCAGTTAAGACAGATAAGGGCTCACATTCGAATAGTTCTGATGAGTTGCTAGATGAATCTGAAGCCATTGATTTTTCGTCAAAGGAGAAAGCCGACCGCGGCAAAGACGTGATAGCAGAAATTTCAAAATCAAGACTTGCATTACCAGTAGGGGTAGTTGGGCAACTCGATGACTCTAGATGTTCCATGGTTGAGCTTTTGGATCACCTCCAAGGAAATGACAGTACTTCTAAGCCTTACCGCAAGTGCAAAACTGTTCGTACTAGGCCTTCAGTGAATATTTTATTACATTAATGACTCTTGTATGAGTCTGATATCTTTGATTACGTTTAAACTATAGGGTGCTAGAAGGAAAGAAAGGATTAGAAATCACAACCGTGTGAAGAAAAAAATGCCATTATCATGGAATGATTTAATGAGTGATGAAGACCCCGGCGAGCCTATGAATAGCGGGTCGTCAACAGAAAATGAGGTATCTCTGTGTGATATATCGTTATCAATCAAGGGAACTATCTTATGTTTTCTAACTTTATAACCATTCTGCCTTCTTTAATAGGACATTATCCAAAATCCCAAACCTGGTATTGTTGGATCAGAGAGGAAAACAATGGCTGATAAATTTCACGAAGCCTTTGGTTCTGCTCCAGCCATTGATAGCAGACCTTTTATTATGGCGCCGAAATTTTCAAGGTGAAACACCTGAAGTAGATTAATCTAGATTCTTACTGGTCATATGATTTAACTTTTATTGTTGTTAATTACATGTGCTTGACTGTTATAGTTCAGGGCTATTTGGAAGATTGCAGCAAGTAATGCAATGGCAGAAGGAGCAGGACACAGAATTCTTGAAGAAACAACAGACTGAAGTTTGGCCAAAAGGTTAAATTGATACCATCGCCATTCATATGAATTTACCACCTTTCCTTTTGGACCAAAGTTTTAGAAGATTTAAAAGTGGTAGCAAATCTGAGGTCCAATCACATGAGAGTGTCTTAGCGGGCTTATTTCTACCTTACCTAGAAACGTAGTGAATTGACTGGGAAATCCTAAAAAGGATAACATAGTGGCTCCAAATGAATGGAGGGACTTGCATTTTGCTGACTGGGAATCATCATACTCCAAATTTTGTTTTTATGTACCGCTGTGCCACTTCAGTAGTTGCTTGACCTTGTGGCCGGAAAAGCTCTCTAACCGTGTTCTTGTCTTGTTACATTCAGACGAAACAAGGTGCATTGATGTGAAGATATTATCAAGATCCTTTGATGCAAAGCTAACTGTCTGTCATTGCTCTTTGCTAGAAAATGAAGAGGTCACGTCTTTCGACCTTAGTCTCTGTGCCCTTCCATTAAATGTTCTACATTTTCTCTCTTATAGAATCTTCTTCTGAGATCGCCTTTTGCGCATGCATAGAATTGCGAAAAATCCATCTAAGGGTATCTGATTCAGATGTTTGATTTTTTTTACCCCCCGTCTTTTGTGTTTTCTTGGAATTCTTTCATATTTGCTTCATTCTGTCTTTCTCTGTAACCACTTCCAGACTTGGTCCGGTCTGTATCATGGGAAGTTAAGGGAGTTTGCAACCTCTGTATTATAATTGTGCTACATGCTGAAGAAACTGAAAGCCTATATGTATTTATTGCAGAGTTCAGTGCAAGATCCTCATCATGAAAGTTTCCAAAAGACATGGACAATCATCTTTAACGCTAGGATTTGTGGTGATGTTGACCTCGAAGTTGGGAACTTAATTCGTGTCCATCCACCGTGGTAAGCATACATGCCATTTGCCTTGCGTAAAGCCATTAACGAATTACTCCGTAGTTTGCAAGTCAATACCACAGTGAGCATAATCATGTATCCCGTATCAAAAGAAGTGGTCGCCTCGTTATTGAACATACGAAGTGTTATGAAAAGGAATACAAAGACACGTCCCAACCTTTCTTACGCTGATGTTCATATTAGCTCGCACCTTCACACTTGGTCACTCCATCTTGCCAAAACACCCGAATTTCACACAAAATAGCCGATTTTAACCCTTGGGCACATATCCATGTCGGATACTTCTAAATGAGTTTAAGGGACATGGGTTTTAACTACAATATGTCTTACGGGTTTGCTAGGATTGACAGTGACTATTACTAGGGTAATGAAAGTTAATCAAGTGTAAAATTGGTGGCAGTTGGTGGCAAGTGGCGCTGGTGAAAGGTGAAAAGAGGTGGTGGTGGGGGAACCATTGAACCTTTGTCCCCATGTGGTGGTAATGCATTACCCTCTAGGGGAGTTTGGTAATACATTCTTCTCATATGGGAGTAAAAGTTCTTGCTGTTCCACCACCAGCACCACCACTTTCTACCTTCCATCACTACCACTTGTCACAACTTTCGCCATTTAACCCTTTTTTTCCCTCCATTACTCTACAAATAGTTACCTTTCAATCCAAGCAAGCCCTACATGGTAAAGTGTTGGCTGGTTCGTTATTTTATAACATCTCCCCTAATCTCGAAACATTATCCATAACTTATTGCCTTGTTGCACTTGTGACTTGGGCTAGAAAAGCTTCCCTTCTACTCATTAAAAACCTCCCAGAATATAACTAAAATATAATCAGTTCTCCGCGAATATAACTTTTATTTTGTTGTAGATTATAGACTACATGCTCATTGCTTGCTTAGCTTTACAATTTCGGGTTTTGTAATTGATGACTCCTGAGTATTGACAGGAAAGAAGTACAAGTTATGCGGTGTGGCGAGATCATCATTCTGGCAACGTACTTCTCTCAAATATGACCTCTATGGTCCACGAATATATTGTAACCTATCTTCCATTCTCACTTTAAAAACTCCCAGATATCGGATATAATGTCTATCTGAATAATAGTGACCATAGAATTCAATTCGATCGTGAGATAGTGATCAGTAGATGCTGTTGCTGTAGAATTTTAGTCTTCGTAAGCAACGGAGTGATAGGAATGTGCATTGCAGACTGCGAGAGTGCGAGATACACTTGTTACAGAAAAGTTGGTGCACTGAAAAGCCTCTTTATTTTAGCAACTTGGATGAATATAGGTAATTCCGCATATTTCTGCCTCTGTAATTAACCATTGTATTTAGAAGTAGATCGGACTTGCTCATTCTTCCATGGAAGATGAGTTTTGTGCTATTACTAGGTTGACCATTGGTTCGATCCCTTCTGTCTAAGCTTCGCTTGACCCACCTGTCATATATTACAATAATCTCAGTGCCACTCGCTACTTGGCTAAACCCGTGTTTCGTTCCACATGAAACACTTGGTTTAATTGTCCATTTTGTTTGAGCGCAAATTTAGCAACAGTCTGGTGTTGAACACATTGCTGGAGATGGCAAGCAACTAACATTTCGTCTTCCTCTCTCCCAAGACTGGTCTCGTTATCAGATGGTCCACCTCACTGAGTGTCAAAAACATATTTTTCCAATGCTAACTAATTAACTAAACCTATTCTTTAGTAAGTATTTTTAAGTTATTTACTTCTCCAATTTCATGTACTCCCTCATAGACTCATAATCACTTATTTCTTCCCTTTTCGTTTTTCCCCAAGAATTAAGGAAATAAATTGAACCACACAAAATATATTATCCCACATATAAATGAATTTAGACCACACAAAACACACAACCCTACATTCAAAAAGGGAAAGAGGGAAGAAAACTTCACTTACCGAATAAGGAAAGAGTGAAGAAATGTGATTATGAGGGAGTATATTTTCTTCCAATTAAAATAGGTAAAATAATAATATCCTGTTTGTATGGAATGACACCAATATTTTGTTAGTTTTCAGGCATTTTACTTTTGTCTCATGAAAAGCAGACTCGTATACAAGAATTTATCAGTTTCTATACTTGTAGGATTCCAGTCAATTTTAATTACAATTCGCCACATCTTTTAGCTAAATTGTACTCCTTTCGTCATGGTCATTTGTTGTCCTTCTATTATGGCCCCAAAACTAAGAAAATAGTAGAGTATCATTTGTGGTTCTACTCGGTGTAAACAAATGACCGAAGAGTGAGAGAGTAACTTTTATAGTTGTAATTGTTAAAGCATGAATGATAATTATAAACATTAAATTAAATCGTCAATTTTACTATCTTAAAAAAAAAAAGACTAAAAGAAATTTGAAAACTAATTTTTGTTTATTTCTTGAGATTTGAGTTTGTGCTAAACCTATCAAATTCTGACCCAACCCGAAATGACCTGTTATTTTAGGGTCAAAACCCGACCCGACCCGGTCGACCCGTTTGGTCAAAGGTAAATCAAAATTTTTATTAAAATATTAATATTTTTAGGGTCCTGATTTTCGCAGTACACATTTTACTCATCTTAGTACACTATTGACAATTATACCCCTCTTATTTCCCATCTCATTTTCCCTCTCTAATCTCTCTCTAATATTTTTCTCTCTAATCTCTCTCTAATATCTTAGTACAAAAATAATCAATCTTGTACTAAAACAAATGAATTGGAATAAATACATTGACAAAAATAATCAATCTTGTACTAAACGAATGAATTGGAATACAGTACATTGTACTAAACAAATGAAATTGAATACAGTACATTATACTAAAGCTTCCTGATACACTACATTGTACCTAGACCTGGCAAATGGGTCAAACGGGTCGGGTTTGGGTCGGGTCATTTCGGGTTTGCTCAATCTTTCGGGTCGGGTCGCGTTCGGGTTTGGATCAGTTTCGGGTTTGGGTCACTTCGGGTTTGGGCCATTTCGGTTTTGGGCCATTTTGGGTCAGGTCATTTCAAATTCATATCCGATTTATTTAGGCCATTTTCGGGTCAAAATGATCAAGTTAGTTTTCGAGTTAAGCCCAGCGTCAAGCCAAACTCGCACGGGCCAGCTTGGACCAAGCCGAGCTTGAGCTGCATATGGGCCGTCTCGTCTCATTATCACCTCTAATCACAAGAAATTGGGTCATTTAGGATCATTTCCAATCAGGTTGTCTGTGGGTCGATGGTTTCGTCTCGGGTTATTTTGGGTCGGGTCTCTTCCGGGTCAGTTAAGGTTCGGGTCTGGGTTGGGTCGGGTCAATTCGGGTTTCGGGTCATTCTCGGGTCATGCATTTCCGGGTCGCTTTCGGGTCTCGGGTTAGCCTTATCGGGTCGGGTTATTCGGGAACCATCACCGGACCCGCCACAACAACTGCCACCCGCCCCAACGCCGGCTGCCTGCCACCCGCCCCAACGCCGGCCGCCTGCCAAAAGCCCCAACGTCGGCCGTCCTAACGACTCATGCCCCAACGATGGCCCTACGACGGCGCCTCTGTGACGCCACCCCTACCACTTGGCCCTTCGCCGACAACCCTAAGCCGGCGCCTATGCGACCCCCTGTATACCCCTACGCCGGCAACTATTATGACGACAATAAATAAATTTAAATAAAAAAACCCTAATTAAAACTCCGTTACATAAAACCCTAATTAAAAATAAGCAATATAGAAATTAAAATATAAGAACTTGCAAATTGTATTAATATAGATTAACATATTAAATATCTGTTCGTTAATTGAATATTCGTTCATACTTTTGAATTTTTTTAAATGGAATTTGAGGAGGGTTAATGGGTAGAGAGAAGGTAGAGATGATGTTTGATGTGTTTTTTTTTGTGAAAGGGTAACAAATGGAAAATATGATGTAAAAAGTATTAAAATGAGTAAAAAACGTACTGCGAAAATAAACTCCGTATTTATATATTATGCTTGAAAAAATGGTTAACAAATTATTATTTTTAGTACAAAAAATTACAAACACAATTAAAATTTTATATATGGAGTATTTTTTATAATATTTAATAATAAAATAATTATTTAAAAAACTTTATTTTATTGAATATGTTAATATAGTTCAACAAGTCTTGCTTAAGACGGGTATATCCGTCTTAAAACTTTAAACGGGTCAAATACTAGCAAGTGGTAATAGTAAATGCAAATTTTTTGATATTTTCTAGGCAACAAGTGGGGTAATGTGGTATCTATTTGACCCGTCTTAAACTTAAGACGGATAGTATTCATCTGAAATGAGAATTTGTGAATATAGTTAATGTAAACATTAAATATGATTAACATATTAATTTTGCATACGTTTTTCATTTTTAAAAAATATATTTTCGATAAAAATCGGAAAAATGGCATTATAGACTATTTCTTAACCCCGTATTTCTACCTGTGACCCGACATGATCCACATTCCCGATTGACAGGTGTAAAACTTGGTGCGAATGATGCGTAGAGAGTACTAGAGACCCTTAATTTAGTTGGACGCCACACATGTACGACTTTCCCCAAGACGAGTTGATTTCGAGTATCTCATAACCGTATTAAGAAAACCATAAATAATGTGGATATATCATCAAATGGAACCTTCTAAGATGGAACCTTTCCTTTGAAAACCGAGTAATTAGATATTATTTCCTTCACGCCACTTGAACCGGACAACTATTTAATAAGTCAACTTATTCCATACCTCTCTACTCCTCCTCTTCTTTACCCAATTTAATCATCTCTTTTATTCTCTACTATCCATCTTTGTTTTTGTAGATCACAATAATCATGGGTTTCAAAACCTTGGAATTAACTCTAATTTCTGCCAAAGATCTCAAGAATGTCAATCTTATTGGTAAGATGGATGTCTACGTTGTGGTTCATCTCTCTGATCAGCCCAAATCCAAGCAAAAAACCCCGGTTCACCAAGACGGTGGCACTCACCCTTCTTGGAATTACACCATGAGATTCACTGTCGACGAGGCCGATGCGTCAAAACCCGGAAAATTCCTTGTGTTTCAGCTCAAACATGAACATTCTTTCGGTGCTGATAAAGAACTCGGTGAAGTTTCGGTTCCTGTAAGAGAATTGTTTGACAGTGTTAATGGAAAAGACGCTACTGCTCCTCAGTTTCTTACTTATCAGGTTAAGACAGCATCTGGGAAAGCGAAAGGAGAATTGAAATTTTCATTCAAGTTTATTGATGTTGCTCAGAATACAGGTTATGCTGCAGGATCACATAATCCTGGACAGTCCTGCAGCAGCGGTGCAGGCGGGTCTAACCCGTATCCCCCTGCTGCAGGGTACCCAGCGCCTGGGCCTTCTGCAGGCGCAGGCGCATATCCACCCCCGGGGCAGGTACCTTACCCGCCCCCAGGACATGCGCCTGCAGGGTACCCCATGCAACAGCAGGCGGCACCTGCAGGATACCCTCCTGGGGTGCCCTACGGGGCACCACAAGGGTACCCGCCTTATGGAGGAGGGTACCCGCCCCAGCAAGCTGGGTATGGGTACCCTCCGCCTGGTGGGTATCCTCCCCAGGGTCCTCCTGGCGGATACCAACAGTATCCTCCTGCAGGGTATGGCAGTTCCCAGAAACCGCAGAAGCCGAAGAAAAACAAGAATAATTTTGGAATGGGGCTTGGAGCTGGGCTATTAGGAGGAGCAATTGGCGGGCTTGTTCTCGGAGAGGTGATCGATGATTCATTTGATGATTGCGGCGACTTTGATTTCTGAAATTCGATCCAGTTTCTGTGAATCAATCAACTTGTTTTAAGCATTTGGGTTGTTTTTTTAATTCATACTGTGCTTTGTTTTTTTTTTTTAGTTTGTTGGTAAAGTTTGATTTTATTTTGTTATTTCTGGGTGTTTTTATTAGTTTATGGAACTAGAATTTGTTGGATTTGTAAGAAAGACGGTTTTTGGTTTGCTGATTGATCTGTAATCTGATTGCTATCGATAAAACTTGGTTACTTAGTTTCTACCTTGTGATTCTTTGCGTCTTTCTAAAATTCGTTACTGGATCTACAACAGACGAACTCGATTTTGTGCATCGAAACATGAACTCGATTTGGCAAAGCTCTAAACTAAACGAAGATTGGATCGGTATATAAAGGGATCGATTATCGAATACGTAGTGCAGTTGAAGGTTTGATTTTGCTGTTAATTGCAAAGTGCTTTGTATATAAGCAAGGTTCGAAAAAACACTCAAAGAAAGAACAAATAATGACGTAAAATAACATGTGGGATCATACATTTGTCACAAAACACAACACAAATTATTTGAATGAAGAATATTTCTTGGATGTATTGGGTGAGTTGCATAATATTTTCACCGTTTTGGTAGTATGTATACATTTTTATTTATTTGGGCGAAATATTTTAATGGAATGTATACATCATAATGGAACAGGGAAATATAGTAGTTCTTCTCAATAAGATTAACAGCCTTCTAATAAATATCATGGGAAATAAAACTGATATTCTTATCTACCGCGTTAAGCGAGACTCGGTTGAGTAAGGTGATAGTAGTCGACCGAGTAGGAATGACTCGGTCGAATCACTTAGATATACTCGACCGAGTAAGCAGAGTTGTCAATTGTCAGATGTTTTGTGTCACTCGACTCGAGTAAAAGTGGGACTTGGCCGAGTGGGTCCCAATTGACCGAGTGGATCCTGGTAGTGTTTTGTTCGGTTGTCTGTTGTTCTTATCTTTGTGCTTAGGGGTTCATATAAATAAGTTCATATGACGTCATAATCAAATTTACTCACCCTAAATTCATCTTTAACCCCATTATCACTCTATTATCATATAAGGAGATGATTAAGAGCTATATTAAGCAATTGTTCATCTATGATCCATCAATTGATAAGTTTAGATTGTTCTTCATCTATTTAGCATGGTTCTAATTCATATTATCATTTCTATTGATTCTCATGAGACCTATAGAATCTGGGAGTTTGGGGAATTGGTTAATAATTGAGCAATTGATTAATGAAATTATAACTATATTTCTACATAGGTGCCAATTTTTTAGAGGAGCGGTTTTGATTACTTGCTTTGTAGAATTTGCTAAAAGGTAGGGATAATTTCTACTCAATCTTTGGGATCTTATCTTCATTATTGATTTGTTGTTGGATTTGTGACAATGTTTTTTGCCGATGATTATTGGATGATTGAGATTGCATTCGTTTGTTGGTACCAATGTACTATTGTTTATTTTAGGGACCGGTACATGTAACTGGATCTCTGGCACCATCGTACGCGGACGGCCTCCCAGAGCCTTCTCTTGAGGGCATGCTACAAAGGGGATGTGTACATTTATGATCTGGTAATTTGTGGCCTAACACGTTCGTTGTGTGAGTAGAGTGAGATTGTGGTCGAGCAAGTTTGCCGTGTGATTTGAGTACCACTTGTTTGTCGTGTGATTTGTAGCACATACACATGATTTGTGCCGTGTGATTTGTAGTGCGCACTGTTTGAGGACGAGCACGTTCGTTGTGTGATTTGGGTTCTTCCATAGTCCATTGCCTTGCATTGTTGTGACTGGACCGTTGTTTATGTGGGAGATGTGGTGTTGGATAATATCTATGGCATTGTCACTCTTGAGGTTTTTATGCGTATTGGTTATTCTTATTACTCGACCATCTGGTTGACTGTGTGTTTGTTGGTGTGTCAATGCTCTTATAACTATTTGTAGTGATCCATTAATACTTCCAGTCAATGGTGAGTAGTTGAGTACTGAGCTTGACCAATATTCTTTTGGTTGGTTGCTGCTTGGGACGTGACGAGATTCACCCTTAGACCATCCCCAAGCAAGGTCAATTGGTAGGTCATGACCTTGCTTGGTCATGCTAATGATGTAATTAAACAAAGATAATTGGTGACCTTATTTGCTAATTTGTGACCATTCTACATAAAATGTCAATTTGTGACCATGATGTAGCAAAATTGACCACCTTATTGACCAATAGGTGGACAATTTTTATTGGTTGAATAATAAAAAACAATAGAGAAAAGTATATAATATGGATTGTGAAGTGGAAAATGATTGGGTTGAAGACCTAGGTCGTGACCTTTTGCTTGGGAGGGTGAAAGTAGGTCAAGATAAATAAAGTGGGATTAAGAGTAAAATTGGATCGCGACCTAATTAGCGCGACCTCTGCTTGGGTATGGTCTTAGAGGTTGTCCACTTAGTGTCATAATAGTCATGTTGGAGTTCGTGAGTTTGGTTGCATTATGTATTTAGTTCAAACCATGTAACTGGAGATTATTGTATAAACATGTATTATACGTATAAATGTTCTACTTTTGTTGTCATGATGTTCACTACCTCGGACAATCGAGATGATACATCCCTATTTACTTGGAAAAATCTTGCTAAAGACTCCCGGGTAAATGAGAGTGTTACGAGAGAAACTTACCCAACTAAAAAATGTTATCTCATGTACACTATTTTAACCAAATCTCATATACATTTTAGAATATCTTAGATATAAAATAATAACGCGTAATTGGTAATTAACACCCTTAACTTTGTTCAATGATAAAATTAAATCTCTTAGGATTTATTTGTAGCAATCAAGCCCCATAACATTAGTCGAAAGTGAAATTAAATCCCATTATTTGATTTATGAATATTTCACCAAAACTCATTTAATAGTCGAATTAATCAAATATAATATCATTTTTTATTATCTTTTTTATACAATACTCCGTATATAATTGTAATAGCGAGCGTTTCTATTAGTTTTACAATTGTTAGACAATGTATCATAAATGTGAATTGTTCATAAAATTTTATCATATTTTTATTTAATGGAGTATATTATATATGAATGTAAAATTAATTTTTAGACAAATAATTAATTATATAAATTAATAAAGTAGAACTTAGTAATGTTTGTATCTTATTAGTTGTAAAAGGGCTAGCATACACAATTTCAAACATCTCCCTTTTAGACCTCATATCCTCCCCCCTTTAACTTTAACTTGTTAGCCATTATCCGCCTCATACCTTCACAATAAACAGTTCACAGTCTCGCCCTTACATCGGCTCTAATCTGCTCTCATGTTGGCCGCCACACTCCAACCTCATTTCAGCCTTATATTTAGGTTATAACTAGCTTTATTTACAATGCACATTCCCCCCTTTAACAAAATAAACAAGGGTCGCATACTCTCATGATCAAATAAAAATTGATAAAATAAACTAAAAATAATGTGTATAAAGGTCAACGTATCCTTAAAGACTACACAAAAAATGTAGGGACGTGCTTTTTCACATACGGATTTTACTCTTTCGCATACGATTTTTACAATTTTACCCTTATATCATATTTTCATTCTCTCAAACAATTAATTTGTTTTCTCTTTACACTCGTCTCCCTTCACCACCAACACCACCAATTCAGTCAAGTTGCCGGCCGACAATGGTCAGAACTAATTATAAAAAAGAAAAAGAAAACAACACTGGCAACACCCTCACGCACAACCAAACAACACAAGTACCACCCCACTTGACCACCGTCCACAGCGGCCACCCTATTCCAAGCCCACCACCTGACCACCATAAGCCACCAACCCCAGCCTCCACGCCAAACAATCAGACGCACCACTGATGCATCAACCACCCACACTCACCACTCTCAGGTACCCGACACCACCAACGCAGCAACCACCCTTACGCACCACCCACCAACGCCGTCCACCACCCTAAGGCCCTAACCACCACCCCTTCATTGATAAAATTGATAAGCAATTAATTTCCACAATTAACAAATACTAAATAATCTCTAACAAAAGATATTAATATAATACTTGCTAAATAACAAATTTACTTTACTAATTAGAGAATTCAAATTCTTAGGAAAAAATAAATTTGATTTTAGGGAAGATTATATGAGTTAACTTAATTAGGTTTAGGAAAAAGGGTAAGATAAGGAAAGTTTATGAAAAAATGTATGTGAAAGAGTAAAGTTCTTATGTGAAAAAGTAATTCCGAAAATGTATTGGTCTTAAAACAGAAAGCATCACAATATGTGGGCCCAAGGCATAAATGTGTCCAACATGGTATTTGTATGACGGTCCGAAGATATGAGGCCTTTAACTTCTTCTTCCTCCAAAAGTGGGCCGGGCCCAGTCCCAAAAAAGGCCATATCTGGTTGTGAGTGACAGAAAGAGTCGAATATTTTAACGGGGACGAACGAAATTAATACCTCCGTTGTAAGGAACATTAGCGGTAACACTATTTGTTATTAGATTATTACATGAATACAACGTCAAAGGTACCTAAAAACCTATTACTACTAAGCTTTTTAGCCCATATTCTTAAATAATTATGCGTTAGTGCTATCAGATGGCACTCAATTTTAGTACAACTCGGGGTGCAATGGTAAATTCCTTAAGTATTTTCACCAATGTTATGAGGATCGGGATTCTACTTAGGATCGATGGAAAAGGTAGGGTCGTATCGATAGAATCGTAAGATCATACAAACTCACTAAACATAGGTTTTTGTTTGGTAATAAAAATATATAATTTCAGATCAAAACACTTATTTATTAATATTTATCCATAATATATTGATAATTAATAATTTTAATATCATTGCATGAACATCTTTCTACAACTTACACAAAATTTGGGTTCTACAATGTTATTATATAAAAATACATATTAATATTTTGATTATGGAATCAGATCGTAAGATCTTATTATAGGATATTATCTCTTGAAGTTTTCAAATGTATAAGATCGATTAAATATTTTTGAATCAAAAAATCGTATAATTGTTGGATCGAATCGGGATTCTGACAACAATAATTTTCACATCGCTTTCCTAAACTCTGAATTTCCAACGAGTTAATATTAAAGGGTAGTTTGGGAAGTTCAAACCTAATAATTAGGCTATGTTTGGTAAACCTACCTGAAAAGGTAGCTAAAACTTAGAAAGTTAACTGATAAGATAGCTGAAAATTATGATCTGATAAGCTTACTGATTATATAAAAATGTTAAGCAAACTAGCTGAAAAGGTAACTGATTTTATGTGAAATTACATAAAAGGATATGATAATTATTTAATATTATAGATTGGAGAAGTGATCAATTGAGTCCACCCCATTCCCTATAGTCCTTGAGTCCTCTTGCAGGCCATTGGATATTGGTGATAGATGGCTAAAATTGAAAGAGGAAATTGTCATTAATTAGGTGTTTAACTCACTTCTCTCACATTCACACTAATTAAACCACTAATACATCCATCTCCCTAACTCACTCCTCACACAATTTAGTCATCATAATTACTCCTCATTCTCTCTAAAAAAACGCTCCTCATTCTCTCTAACAAAACCTCTTTTATTCTCTCTAAATTCAAACCAACCACCAAAGCAAAAAAAAATCTAGATCTAAAATAAAATACCCTTCTCCGCCTCCTCCTACATCAGCCGCCACCTTCGGCCACATCCTCCGCCGTCACCTCCGACCCACCACTACCACAACCCCTACCCCAGTGCTACCTCCAACTCGACGCACCACCCACACAACCACCACCCGCCTCCCTCCTTTTTACATCACCACACGACCTCCACCACCGCTCCACCACCGGCTTCTCTTTTCTCCTTCCTTCTTCCTCCTCCCAGATCTGGCCCTGCCTTCTTCACCACCACCGACGGCTCCTCCTGTCTTCTTCACCACCACAGGCGCCTCCCTCCTCCTATTCCACCACCCCGGCGCCTTCCTCTCTTCTCATATCTCTCTTTTTTTTTTTTTTTTTGAAATCTGGGTTTATTCCCAGATTCTCATTGTTGTTGACGGTGTGGTTGTTGTTGTTGTCGTGGGGGTGTGTGTGGGGGTGGGGGGGGGGGGGGGGGGGTGGTTCTGTCATGGTGGTGGTTCGGTGGGGGGTCTGGGTTGGGGGTGGTGTCGTGGGTGGGGGTGGTGTTGTTGTTATGTGTTTTTTTTTCAGATCTGGTTTTTTGTGTTTTTGTGTTTTTTTTTCTAGATCTGAAAAAGGTGTCAACTGTCAATGACTTCTATTAAAGTAACACAAATTCTCTATTAAAGTTACACACTTTATTTATTAAAGTCATGTATATCGTCTATTAAAGTTACACACTTTATTTATTAAAGTCACATATATCGTCTATTAAAATGACACACATTATTTTTATTAAAGTAATACAAAATGACCTTAAAATTTACACTTATTGATGTCAGATCTGTTTCTTTTTTTAGTTTTTAATCTTGTTTTTCAGATTTGTTTTTTTTCAAGATCTATCTTTTTTGTGAGTGTGTGTTGTTTGGACTACAGTTACACTCATGGAAGACTACAATTACACTCATAGAGGACTAACGTTACACTCATAGAGGACTAAAGTTTCACTCATAAAGGACTAAAGTTACACTTATAATGAATTAAAGTTACACTCATAAATTTGTAGTAAATAACATAAATTCAACATGTAATAAAGTTAAAAAAAAATCATACAAAATGACCTAAAATTACTAAAGTTACACTCGTAAAATACTCGAAAAGCATCAAAGTTACACTCGTAAAATGTTAAAATTATATAAATTCAAATTTTTATATACAAAACCATCTTAAACAAAATAATGTTACACTCGAAAAGCATCAAAGTTACACTCGTAAAATGTTAAAATTATATAAATTCAAATTTTTATATACAAAACCGTCTTAAAAATATTAAAGTTATACTCGAAAATCATCGAAGTTACACTCGTAGAATGTTAAAACTATATATATTCAAATTTCTATATACAATACCGCCTTACAAATTTAAAGTTACGCTAAAAAATATTAGAGTTACACTCGAAAAACATCAAAGTTACACTCGTAAGGTGTTCAAATTGTTCAAATTCAAATATTTATATACAAACCGCCTTAAAAAGTTAAAGTTACACTCTAAAACATTAGAGTTACACTCGTAAGCATCAACGTTAGACTCATAAATCTCAGCAGCTCAAATGTGATTAATTAAAGGTTAAAGAGAGAAAGTCAATTAATTAGTGCATATGTAATTGATTAGTGATGAGTGTGTTTTTTAATCCACAATTTCAGTCATCCATCTCCCCCATCCAATGGCTAGGATGAGGACTCAAGGATTCTAAGAATATGGTGGACTCAAAAGAACTAGACTATATAGATTGAAAGGGTAAAAGATGAATATAATTAAGACCAGATACCTGAAATCTCAAATGTTACTTGCCAAATACTTGAAAAAAAAACAAGTTACCTGAAATTTTTGTCAAAATTGCAGTAACCTTAATATTTTCTCGGTAGGTGTTTGACAAGTAGCTTATTTGGTAGCTGAAATGGAAAAGTTACTCAGGGTAACATTTGAGAAAGAAGCTACCTGTTTTATTTCACTTTATTTTTTTGCCGTTCAATTTATAATATTAAATATTTAAAATGTCAATTTATGTCATTTTACTAGAAATTGGCTAACTTTTAAATTAGTTTGTCAAACATTTTCTACATAATCATCAGCTACCTTATTAGCTCCTAATTTTTAGTTACCTTTTAAAATTTCAGTTAACTTTTTCAGTTTTCAGGTACTTTTTCAGTTAGATTTAACAAGCAGAGCCTTAGTAACTTAAAGATTTTAAAGTTATTATCTACCCTTCTTTTGTATGCACATGTGAATACTCCATTGTCATCCGTTATTAGACCTTACAAAGCTCCAGAATTTATCTGAGTACCATGAAAAGTAATGTTTGCCGTCATTCCTACATAACAGTGCTTCCCTTCCTATTAATGGAGTTTAGCTTTTCTTCCTTAGCAAAACACAATTAAAGTACGAAATATACGTGTATACGAATAGAACTTTTCAATGTCTAACATCAGTAGGTCTTGCTTGCAACGGATCGGATCTTGCGACGGGTATTTTGTGAGAGGAAATGGGTAGAGGGGACAAGGTGGACACCACCCATGTGCTCTCCACTCACCCTTGATGGGTATTTTGTGAGAGAATACGATATCCGTCTTAAGCTTGTGACGGATAGTGTCCGTCACAAATGAGAATTTATGGTCTCACGTATGATACATAAATTCAAATTCATAGTAAAGCAAATAGTACAGTTTTAACATAAAATATCCCATGATTTCAGAATGAGTGTTTTCATTTATTTACTCGAACAATAGTATTTAATTTTTTCATCCGTATCTGATTACCTAACTATGATGTAAAACATACGAATGGGGATGAAGTCATGAAGATTATCATATTATGTTTGTTAGCTAAATATTTTTGATTAAATTCTGTTCTAATTGAATGAATGCAAATTTTTTAATTTTTAATTCAACATGTCTTACTTCATGAGGTGACATGTCTGAAAGATTTAAATGGGTCAAGCCCTCTCACAAGAAAAAAAGTGGGGCAAGTGGGGGGATAATCTCACTTGCCCCACTTACTTTCTTGTGATGGGCTTAACTCTGAGAACTTGTATTTTTAGTTAGGGCGGTATTAAAAATTAGTAACACAGATGGAGCCCTCCTTAAACTCTTAAATTTAATCGGGGAAAAATTTAGTGTTGTACTTCGTACCAAATCTGTACTTCATTTACAAATCTATACTTCATTTAATACTTTGAACAATAAGTCTTGATTAAGACGATTATTATCCGCTTTAATCTTAAAACGAGTCAAAGACTAACAGGATAATAAAGGCAAAAGTTTTGATATTTTTTA
Organism: Heliosperma pusillum; assembly: GCA_022085475.1. Classification (NCBI taxonomy): domain Eukaryota; kingdom Viridiplantae; phylum Streptophyta; class Magnoliopsida; order Caryophyllales; family Caryophyllaceae; genus Heliosperma; species Heliosperma pusillum. Next base: position 26,046 of record JAIUZE010007494.1, on the reverse strand, counting down.
GACAACAAGAAAGATGTTTTGGTATGTATTTAACACGTCTTACGCTTATGACGGATATTATCCGTCTTAAATGAGAATTCGTGCTATATTTATCGGTTTTTCTAAAATGTGTCTTAAGTAAACATGTTAATAAAATTGGAAAGTTTAATAATAAATATCATGGAAAATTGAAATTATAAAACACTTTTTCAATTCCAATGCTATATTTATTGTTAAATTCCATTTAAATTTTCTTAACATCTATAGCACATTAAAAAAATAAATCTGCGCATTTTGCTAAGATTTTCCTTATTTGTACTTGGCACTTATAGTCGTGAATTCTTACAAAAATTTGCGAGCTAAAATCTTTGGCATCACTTAATATAATTGCCTATCATTTTTAAAATGAAAATATTCGCCTTAATATCGAAACAGATCAAATATCATTTTACATTGACATACATAACAAATGTTTTACTTTTCTCTATACACTCTTCCTTTGTCATATTCATCCCACATGTAATTAGACCTAATAAATATATTGGGTCGTGTCAGGCTCGTGAATGTGGCACAAATAAACGTGTAACACCCCGGCCCAAATCTCGGGTCAGGAACAGTTATTCACGATAGTTTGCCAGGCTATGTACATGGCCCACGGATTAACATGAGTCCTTTCCAGCGCATTTTGTTCTCACTCATGTGCATCCTGCAAACTATCCAAGAGGTCACCCATCCTAAAACTACTCTCAGCCAAACACGCTTAACTGTGAAATTCTTTTGCATTGATAACCTGGAAAAAAGTGCACATTATTTATATAAGTAGTACTTTCAATCCTTGTAACTCCGTAAGCACTAGTCTTTAAGATTATCAGTGAATCTCTTGAGGGACACCCCACGCATAGAGTATTACACACCCCCACTTGAACAACACATCGTCCTCATTGCGCTTGGCAACATCGGACCATATCCAAACATTCCTAGAATCCTTCTTCGCTAGGTGGGTGACTTGGGTACTCCTCACCACAGGCTCACCACACGGGCGCGAGTTTCTCTGATAAACTTTTAACACCACGGCTCAAACCATCGGTCATCAACTGTCACTCACAGTAGCTTGCCAGGGTGTGTACATGTTCACAAATCAACACGAGTCTTTTCCAATGCACTTTGTCCTCACTCATACGCATCCCGGGAACCTCCCAGGAGGTCACCATCCTAAGACTAACTTCAGTCAAGCACGCTTAACTGTGAAGTTCTTTTGCATGGATAATTAGAAAAGAAACTGCACTTTGTTGATATGAGTAGTACTTTCAATCTCATTAAGCACCAGTCATTTAAGCATATCAATGAATCTCTTTTAGGCACCCCATACATGAAGTATTTCAAAACGGGGCATTAACCCTTCAACCCAAACCTGACCCATATAAATTTTGTGCCGTATTCGTGTTGACCCAGGCCACTTACTAATTAAATTGATCATCAAGCCTCAATTCTAACCCGTTAATTTTGTGTCGTGTTCGTGTCAAGTTTTCGTTTCATGTACATATTTGGAAAGTATAAATATATTTATGTGATGGAAAAGGAGGAAAAATTAGAATTATTTTAGTAAACAAGTCATTTGTGTCGGGTTCGTGTTTTGACACTTTTGAGAGCTCAACGCAAACCCGACCTAATTCAATATCGTGTCGTGTTCGTATTGACCCACTTACATAAATGGGTCATTAGACCTCAACTCTAACCCGTAAATTTCGTGTCGCGTCCATGTCGAGTTTTCGGATCGTGTGATTGTTTGCTGCTCTACATGTAATGACATGAAAGATATATTTGATGAAACTATTTTTACATGAATCTAATGATATTCTATAGAAATTATTTCAACCATATTTTTAAGACATAAATTTTTATAATAGAGGTCAATTAATTAATTTCATAAAAAGCCTATAAGCAAATTTTCTTCACGAAAAATTTGTGCATTTTGAGGGATTTTGAATTCACTAATAAATATTTCAATGTAAGAATAGACCCATTTATAGCCTAACATACATAGAGTAGAAATGTATTATGTCCATTTTGATTATAATATATTAGGTGGTAAACTTTGAAAATTATCTTATTCTTTTAGTAGATCGGAGATTTGATTCAAAATCACACTTTTGAATGACTGCCTTAACCTAATATAATGAAATTCTTTTCAAAGGGTATAATAATGACTTAGTAACTACATTCTAATATTCTTTACATGGAGACAATAAATACTTGTATTTACATTTTGTAGTTTTTCTATTCTTTGGTATTTTTTCATCTTCTTTAGGAGAATGATAAAGGGAAAATAATGGGAAAGAAAAAAATCGTTAAGGTGACTTTGTGACGGGCACTTTTCGTCACAAGCTTGTGACGGAGCAAATGTGACCATTTTTATGGAAAATGTAACCACTATATAACTGGTAACATTTTATGGATGATTACTTTTTGTCATAAAATGGTCACATTTAGTCCGTCACAAGCTTGTGACCGTCACAAGAGAGACCAACTGATGCATGACATAACACGACCTTAGACCTACGTGCTTTTGCTCTAGAGAAACTTAGCTTATAAAACTATTTCAAACTATTGAGGTGGCAAGATAATATTATTCTTTTTTAAAGAAGTGGATGGATAATATAATTTTATTATGAAAAGCAACCAAAAAATATGTTTATTGCATGTTTTTTTATGAATAAAGGGTTTTCAATAATGAGATGTCAATAGAGGACATCTTAGACAAATGTTTTATTTTAATTTTATATTTTTCCTCAAATGAAAAGCTTGAAGAAAACTCTATAAGAAGCACCCAAGTTATAAAATGTTAAAATATATTTATAAAAGCGAAGAAATATTAATTATATTATGTGGGTACAATTTTACGTTAAAAACTTAAAAATAGCTTTAAACCAACTAACACTTTTGAACAAGAATAAAAGCCAAATGGCGGACAAAAATGAAAATCTAGTATACCTAATTACAACGTACGATAAACTTAATACCTCATACGGTATACATCCTATTTAATTACATATGATATCATAAATATATGGTACAATGTAGAAATCATTATACGTTGTATATTTATCTTATTTGATCATTTGTGCTCTAGAATATATTGAAATATTTGTCCTTGAGTAAAGGTGTATATGACGCATAATGGTGTGATCTAATGGTTAAAATTTGGATGAAATTTTCAAGAGTCTCGGGTTCAATCCTCCCCGAGAGCAATTTTGTGGAATATTTATGGCCTGAGGGTATACCTAATACAGTTCGGGTCTATCACTCTCGGGTAGCTTACATAGTATGTGTGGTTCGCAGGCTATCGCGTATACTCGAGAATTTATTAAGTACGCACCAAAAATAACCTCAAAAAAGAGGAGAGAGAAGGTTATGAAGGACGAGAAGGACATTCTATTAGTATCATCAATGACAAGAAATGCAATAAGTCTTACTTATGACGGGGCGACCTGTCGCACGTTTGCGATGAGTTAAATTCCCTTTACAAAAAGCAAGTTGCAAGGCAAGTGAGAGTATGTATTTGCCCCGCCCACTTGCTCTTTGTAAGGGGGATTTGACATGTCGCAAACTTGCGACGAGCCGCCCAATCACAAATGAGTATTTGTGCAAGAAATGTGGTAAGGAGATTGGTAAGAGGCTGGGATACAATAATAGATTAATTTAAACTATCTTATGATAGACAGAAATTAAATTAAATTAAATTATTGATGTATTGTTGACATTTTCTCCGTACTTTTTATTGGAGGATATTGTACAAAGAGTTGACAATAATGAGCCAGCCTACAATTATGTATACTTTACTCGTATATAATTCCATATATTTTATACAAAATACACATTATATATACATTATCTAATTGGCTGTTCGTTGTGCAAGTTGAAGTGGCACTACTACATCGAATCTCGATCTTCTCTCTTAGATTACTCAAGATATTTTGACTTCTTTAATGGAAAATTTCTTTATGATGATATATTGGCCTTTGGAATAGGATGTGAATGTGAATATGTGATCATGTGAAAGGGTTTTACTTAGGCGTCATGATGTTGGCTCTTTTCGTTTTGACAATGAGTATCGAGTAATTTTCTATTATGGTGACTCAAGACTAGTAACGCTTTGATAGCTTGTGTAAAATAGTCCCTAATAGAGTTTTCTATAAATTATAAATCGGAAATTCACGTGGCGTTCTGATGTTTGCCCTTTTTTTGGCAGGTCATATTTCTCGAAAAGACGAGTAGTTTGAAAAGAAATGAATTATCATCTTCTGAATTCGGAAGTACATGGTGACTTAAGATTTTTGGTAAAAAAGATATTTTGTGTAAATTGGCCAATCTTAGGGGTACCATGTTAATTTTCCTATTATGAATGTTTTCAGGATTATGAAGCACATAATGACAATATAGAAAGTAGGATTGAACATCTCCCAACTATGGAATTTTGAATTGTATTGAAGAAGAAGAAAATTTTGTGGGATAAGGATCAAGCATTAAATGGCTTGTTCTCACGGCAACAAATCAAACCTTTTTTAGATTGCTATTAGTTACACGCCAAATTAAACAAATAATAATCACTGTTATTTCATTATTATTTTCTGATAAATAACATCAAACGTCATTAACTTTTATTGAAAGAAAAACGCATTAATCAAGATATAAAACACCATTATTCACGAGGTAAAAAAATGAAACTAGTCAAATCTAAAATTATTATTCTGATGCCTTTCTAGTGTTAGAGCTGACAAACGTATTAATTAAGTCGCGTTAAGTTTGTATTTTTTGTCAACGTTAAAAAGTTATTATTTTCCCAAGCCGTATACGACAATTCCATAAACAAGTCAATTGCCTTAACTCTAACCCTCAATAACCAACCCGACTTATATACCGTTTTATTCTAAAGCAAATCACTTTCAAGCAGGTTAACCCAATTAATTTATTAAATTTAAACTATTTAGCTAACTAGCTTGTATAACTCATTAACAGAAAAACAATGAATGATATATGTTATTTTTAAACATGTAACTTGGTATGGTAGGTTATCGTCGACCCAACCCAGTTATTGGCAACTTAAATAAATTGGTTATTATTCTTGTCAGGTTCGTTTTCGAAGACTTATATCCTTTAAATTCAATTAATTAAATTGGTAATTACATCTCTCTACCCTACCTACTAAGGGGGTAACTTCATGGAATTGATTATACTTGACTCAAAAGTCACAAATCTATTAAGTGACTAAAATAACTAAAATGAACTCAACTGAATTCGAATTGAAACCAAAATTTAAGTCAATCTGAATAAATTGAACTAACTTAACCTAATTAAAATTAAATCGAATGATTTATTAGGTCTATATATAAATTAGTATTTTCTTTTTGAAAGAAGTATATGAATTAGTCTTAATTGAAAATAACATGTAAATTTCTCTTATAACGCAATTTTTGTACATCGTCAATTGATCGAATTCGGTAATACGGAGTTAGGTAGCACGGACAATTCTCCTAACCAGCCGTCCCGTGTCGGACACCGTGTCGGACACACGGACACACGGACACCTATAAACAAGGAATGTGAGATCGAAAGACTAGAAAAAGTTTATTAGAAGATGAGTTTGGGTGGAAAAATTGATTAAAAGATGAGTTTGGGTGGGAAATGCGAATAAATTATAGTTAAAGTCAAGTTTTACACTCAATTATTTACATTTAATATCAAATATTAATACAAAAATAAAATTGTATGTTATTTATAATTATAAAGTATATATTTTATTAAATTTAAATGTCGTGTCCCGTGTCCTAAATTCACGAGATGCCGTATCACGTGTCCGTGTCCGTGTCGTGTCCGTGTCCGTGTCCGTTTTGGTGCTACCTAGATACGGAGTAGTAAATAAGTCAGCCGTTAAAGTTCCACGGGTAAATCGCGTACAAGCCGTGTGCCCTTTCGACACTGTTCGAAATTTAACACCATATATTGATAACGTGGCATTTTTTAATAGATTTGAGATTATTTTATTAATAATTATTCAATAATTACATGAGTAATATCGTATACTTAGTCTCCATTTTCAGATACGCCTTCTTAAACCTAGGTGTTAGTGTGTTACTACCTTAAAAAAAGCTACATAATGATCAGTGTACTTAGCTTAACAAATTGAAGTATTAAATTACGTCCCACGGAAGACCATTATTGGCTTGATTTAGTCGTTAATCAAGGGAGTATAATTATAAGTAGCATCTAAACTCCCTTTTGACATGTAAACCAAAATTAGTACGGAAAAGGGGGACATCACATTGAGATCCTAATTTCATTTTCGAATTCAGGATTTTTTATTAACTCAATTTACTATCTATTTTGGTTTGTTTTAATTTGTTTTGTTCTGTTTTTAATAAAACTCGCTTGCGATTCGGCAACACTTGGACATACTCCATATAACCACTCCCACAATCAAGAGGAAAGGCACGCTATTGGTTTAATAGCGATATGTAAAGCTCTGAAACCGATTAAAGGGTTGGAGCTAGCGTAGGAGTAGCCACCATAAAATTATTATGGACTAAACTTGAAGCCGTTTTTAATAAACTTTTATGTCATGTCAAATGGAACAAAAAGAGAAAATGACACAAACACTAAACATAAATTTCCATTCGTCTTAACTCTTTATGCCTAAAATGTATCCGTGAGACTCAAGTAAGGACTGGGGTTCGTATTGGAAAGTTCTTTAATCGATCAAATAATCTTGTCCTGTTTAGAAATGTGTTATTTGAATTTATCTATATATGCATGTAATAATGCAAAATTTAAGGTATTAAATCCTAGCGGGTGTTTGATCAGACGGTGGTCGGTGTAGGGGAAATGTTGCAGGCTGGTTTAAAATCTTTGAGAGGATTAATTAGAGAGAATTATACAACTTGGAAAATGGGTATGTAAAATGTGAATGGTATAATAGTCATTATTGTCCATGAATGAGTAATTCTTGTCCATGAATGAGCAACACCCTTAAAGTTGAATTATCTATAATAGTTATTTATCATACTTTAGATACAAAGATCAAAATAGAGAAGAGGTGTACATATTGTAGGTAATGCATGCAAATTTAAGTGAATTAAAATACAAAATTCTCAATTTTGTTTTGTTTTACAAATTAACCTCTCAAAACTACTTCCCCCCTTCAACTCCACTCTAACACATTATTTTTTCACATTTGCCAAGACGTGTTTTACATGGTAAATATCGTTAGCTACGTATTTGCAAAAATTATAAAAGTTAGATATTTTTAATGTACTCGTAAAGACGAATCAAACAAGATCACACATAAGCATATTTTTGAGTTATATATTGAGAGAAAATTGCAGTTAGATGCTCACTTGTGAATATTGATTAATGTACAAAATTGAAAGTGGTAGAGTACAAACGTGCAGTTAAAGTGAGGAAGTACTATCTAAAGAAAAAACATAGTTTCATCCAAATGTCAATTGGTTTAGCTAATCAAATCAAAATGCTGAAATATTAATGATCGCTAATTACAATCCACTTTACACTTAAATATCCTGACATATTATACTTTTAACTAATTATTTTAGAATCCGTGCAAGTTACGAATACCAGCTGCCTATTAACGAGGGTTGATTCTATTCCGGTTTCTCCGGTTAAGTGCATTTCCCATGCTGTTAGAAAGTAGTTGTAGGAATCTCCGGTTTACGACTAGTATGAGTAATTGTTTATAAGTTATAACTCCAATCATTTGTGTTATATATATATACTAAACAGTTCAATTTGAGTGGGCCCCATACCTGTAAGAACGGCAAAATCCCTTTAAATACCATATCGCCTTCCCCTGTAATTTCCACAAAGCATCGACTACAATATTTGCACAATTGCACTTCCTCCTCCTCCTCCCTCTTTCTCTATATCTTTGTAACCACAAAATAAAAAAATGGTTAAGGTAAAGGATGAAAATAGAAGCAACAATGAAGGAGAAGAAGAGTATCCTGAGATTAAAGGGAAGACCAAACTACGTCGTCACGATTCTCTTGACATTGAAGCTACTAATGTTAAAGGCCACCATGATCATGCCACCCAGGTACTTATTCTTCTACTTCACTCTTATTTTCTATTGTCAACTACTATATAGGAGCAATAGTTACTCGTAATATATACTCCATTAGACCTGCCAAACTCAGTGGCGGACCCAGGAATTTCGAAGAGGGGGCACAATTTTTTTTTTGTCGATTTTTCCGCTTAACATATTGTTGTTAAGAGATCACTTTTTTTTTTTTTTTTAATCTTTTTAATCTATAAATGATAACATGTGACAACCAAAAGTAATTAGTTTTTTATGTTACTTATATACAAATATTGTACAAATCTGGAAAAAAATATTATGGAAGGAGGAGAAATTTCCAAATTTTCAATGCTATTATTTTTCGTCTATTTTAAAAACTTTCATCTCCAATTGGTACTACATGATAAAAATTGCCTTCATTTTTAAAAATCAACGCAAATTGATAGCATTTAAAATGTACTTTAAATATGCTTTTTAATTTACATATACTCCTTGATAAATTTAGGTGTTGTGGGAGTAGTAAGACTTAATAAAAAAATTGTATTTCCGATATATACTTAAAAAGTAATTAACATTGGCTAAAATTTTTAAAAACTACAATATAAATTGATTGGTTGAAACCATATTTCTCTTTTAAAGATATACTACGAAAAAGAAAAGAAAAACTAAAATTGCTACCAGCAAGGATCGAACCCGGGCAGTCATGGAAAGGATAAAAGAGACTTACCACTAGAACACTGACAACTTGGTGTTTATTAGTTATACTATAATGTACATATTAAGCGTCTTCGCATAAAGCCGCTATATAGAAAAAAAAGTTTTTTTTTTTTTTTTGTGGGGTGGCACGTGACCCCCTTGGACCCCACGTGGGTCCGCCCATGGCCAAACTGGTCAGCCTGTTCGGGTTTGGGTCGCGTCAACTTCAGGTCAGGTCAACTTCAGGCATGCTGGCTTCGGGTCGGGCCTGATTATTATCGTGTCAACTTTTATCAAGTTATTCAAGGATAATAATACGCTTGCAACAAAAAATTATTCGGGTTGGATTATAATGGGTGGGTCAATTCGAGTTTTAAATTCGGGTTTAGGTCGGGTCAGTGTTTTTAGGTCTACTCCGTATACGAATATAATGTAAATGTACAATATACGAAAAAATTGATCCTAATAAGTGAAGAAATAATGTCAATATATGAAATTTTTTGTATTTTTAGTGTCATTCCAATTTTACGTCTATTTTTGATGCCGTTACATTACTGGCAATAAATTGAACAAAAGTAGTGAAAATGAAAGTAAATTGATTTTTTCTAGAAACTAGGGCAAATCTTTAATTATCAGAAAGTCTCTTTTACAATGGGTGGACCCGTCTTGAGAATAAGACGAGTCAAGCCCTTCTCATAAAGAGGAAGTGGGGATAAGTGGGGGTCCATTTGCCTCCTACTGGCACCCACATTTGCCATTTGTGAGGGACTTGACCTGTCTTAAGTTTAAGACGGGTCAATCCGTCTTAAATGAAAATTTGTGTAAAATTATTTCGTTAAATTCTACAAAACTACGAATAAACTTTGACAGTTTTAAGGATTCATTTTCTTTTAGAAATTAAAATATTATTATTCCTTCCGTTTCCCATCAATCTATTTCTATTTTGGGTGTATTATCTATTTTTATTTTTGATAAGGGGATATGTGTGTGAGACGGTCTCACAGTGTAAGACGGTCAACTTTTATAAAAATTAGTCTTTTACCAACGTCAATAAATGGATGGTTTTTTTATTCTAGAATTTGTGTATTTGAAATAGACAAGTGGATATGTAATAGAGAAAACTTATTACTCCGTATTATTTTTGATTAATTTTCTTATTTGATAATTTCCTTGGCCTTTTTTGTAAAATGCAATACAAGTACATAATAAATGAACTAGTGAGTATTATGAGTAACATTTTCATTACTATTGCCTAGTAGTCATCTTATAAGTTATAACTAAGCGTTTTTCGAATGGAATCTATGTCCAATCATGAGATTCTATAATGTAATTAAGTTTTGTGCACGCAAAATTTAATCATACACACTTGATTGACTTTTAAATATGCCATAATGTTTGACAATAGACTTTGACCTTATTTGGTAAGGAGATTTTACCATGGAGTAAATTAGTATATTACCAATAGTAGATTAAAAAAAAAACAAATTATCAGTAAATGATTGAGTTGAGTTTGATTAGCAAAATTCAGTTAGCTGAATTTGATAAATCTGTTTGTATTAATATTACTTTTTGGTGGAGGAAAAGTTATATTTATTATTTTAGAATTATGATAAATATGCTGAATAGCTTACTCGTATATTAGTCACATACTCACATAGGCTCACTCCTGATAGCAATAGTGTATTAGCAAGATTGGTTAAATTTAGGCAAATGATATTGTCACAACAAATTTTACTATTGTCGTGAAAGGTAAGTGTAATGGAAAGAGTTGACTTTATTAATTATTAAATTGCCTTATTAGTTTATAGCAGTAGAGTTTTTGGTCGTCGCAATATTACAACCCTTCCTATCATAGGTGTAGAAAAATTGACCATTTCTCCTCAAAATAGGTTGAATTTCAATACAAGTTTGATCTTTTTGCTAGTATAAAATAGGAATTACTCTGTATATTTTAATGATATGTAGCAAAATGTGTATATGAGTCAACGGGTTTAACCTAAAGTGCCTAAAAAGCCTTGAAAGTATTGTCTAAGGTCACTAATCGACGACGGTATAAATGTAAAAGAATTATTTCTAAAAAATTATACATCTATGAACTTGTTCGATTTATTGAACTATATTAATCAAAAGTCATACTCCGGTTTATATAACCCATTTATACTACATCAAATCCAATCCAATCTTCTCATTTGGCTTTATGAGGTCAATTTTTACAAACTTTGACCATCAATATATCAATATTTCAAATAAAATATATAAAAATGTAAAATGACATTTAATATAATTATTCTAATTTCCAACAATTATAAATTAGAATTTGTAAATCTTTCATAAAATTATGCCTTCAACAAAAACAATTTTACAGAAATAAATAAACTTATGATCAAAATGTTATCTAGGAGACCGTAAAAACTCAAATGAAAATATTAGTTAGGAGTAAGTATAATGTTATCCAATTAATTTATTTATTTTCTTAAAGTGGAGAAACAATTGATTTTGAAGTATTGTCTTCTCTAAACTTGTGGTAAAATAGGAAATGAGCTGGGCAGTAACATTGTCTCTGGCATTCCAAAGCCTTGGGGTCATATATGGAGATATTGGAACATCACCATTATATGTGTATGCAAGCACCTTTACTAAAGGAATTAATCATAAGGATGACATTTTGGGTGTTCTTTCTCTCATTTACTACACTTTTACTTTGTTACCCTTGATCAAGTATGTCTTCATTGTCTTGAGGGCCAACGATAACGGCAAGGGTATGTTTCTTATTCCCACTTCTTTGTCGTAATTTATTTTGAAACTGATAATATTTAAGTTTAGATCATGTACAATAGAGAGAATGTTTTCATTTCTTTTTATTTTTAAAGAGCGCATGAATATATCTTACAATAGAGTGGACGTCGTATTTAAAAAAAGGTGTTAAGAGCAGACCCCACTCGTGTATGCTATAGAGTTAGCACGCACGTGCGCACGCAGTGGTCTGTCAAACACATTTTTTTGAGAAAAATTGCTCCATCCAATGACCCACATTGACTTATAAACCAAAATGCCTAACCCATATATATTAAAGTTTTTTTTGATGAGATAAAAAAAACTAGATTAATCCTTTTGGATAGGAGCAACCAATTTCAACCTTTTGAATGAGTGAGGTAAGTTGAAGCGATCAATTTGCAAACAACCTCGAAAGTGTTGGAACGTGATTATTCAGAAGAGGCCATAATAATCTTAGCAACTTTCTTGCCCTCACGAACAAAATATTTGATTACCTTTTATTTTTCAAAGAAATGTAAGTCTAGATACAAATCTTTCATAGTGCTTGAAAACTAACATGGAATTTGTGAAGTACCACGAATTGCTTTGATAGCACATAAATAATATTCAGTTTCAATTATCTATTTTCAAATTCATAAAGACTTATAAGCGGCTAAATGCCTTCTTTTGATAAAAGAGTTTCTGCAATAAGAATTCTATTAAATCCACAATTCTTAACGATAAAAATGACTTTACCATTATATATGATCTCTTTAAGAGTACCCAAAAACAACTTTATTCCTAACTACTTTCAAACTGTCAAAATTTAGCTTCATAAAATCATTTGAGATTTCTCCGGAATTTATTTCTTACTAATAATAGTGTTTCAAATAAAAACCATCTTTATTCGGATTGTCAAGATCCTTGAGTTTAATCTCATTGTGTAATTAAACTTGACTCTGCAAATAGGTGGGACATTTGCGTTGTATTCTCTGTTATGCCGAAATGCAAAGGTAGGTTTACTTCCAAGCACACAAATAGAAGATCAACAAGTTTCAAATTATCAACTCCAATTACCAAGCAAACAGCTTGGGTTGTCATTGAAACTCAAGAAATTCTTAGAGAACAGCAAAGTTTCCAAGTACATTCTTTTGATTGTTACCATGCTTTCAACTTCCTTGGTTATAGGAGATGGTGTTCTTACTCCCTCTATCTCTGGTATATTTTCCTCATTTATTGTGTTTTCTATTAATATAATCTCAAAATTTAAAGTGTTTCCAGTACAAAAAAAAAGTTTGGATAACCAAGTTCTAACTAAATTTATTTTCTTATTTTGACAGTTTTGTCGGCCGTTGGAGGATTAAAAGAAGCTTCAAGTGTTTTCACAGAAGGTAATATTTTGTAAAACCATTATATAACGTAATCACTCGTAAATAACTACCTATAATTAACACGTCGAACATGGCCCTTTTGAACACCATTCAGTTTGGAGTCGAGTAGGTTCACTAGGGCCGTAAAGCTCTAGCATATATATTTTTAACACTGCTGCATTCCCAGGTTTTATTGTGGGACTTCTAGTTAAGTTACCACAAACCTTACGAGTTGAACTTAATTGCTCATGGATAAGTTACATAAATGATCAAAAGTTCAGAACACAAAAAACATATCCTATTAACATATAATCACATGTAAGAATCATAATCATAATGGATAAGTAGCTAAATTAAATACAAGTAACATTTTTACGATATCTAGTACTTCTATCTGAAGTCTCATGCACACTATACCGTTGGTATGTGTTTTTGTTGAACAGGAAGAGTGATAGGGATCTCGGTTGGTATATTAGTCTTGCTCTTCTCCGTTCAAAGATTCGGGACGGATAAAGTAGGATACAGTTTTGCGCCGATTGTGAGTATTTGGTTCTTAATGAATTCTGGAATTGGTCTCTACAATTTCATCAAATATGATCCTGGTGTTATCAAGGCTGTAAATCCATGGTACATCATCCAGTACTTCCAAAGAAATGGAAGAAATGCTTGGATCTCCCTTGGTGGTGTTGTCCTTTGTATCACAGGTTTATTCTACAACCCTTTATTATGCGTGCTCATCGGTTGTCAAACTCTCGACGTCATTTTTATAATGTGCGGGCCGGTCAGATAAGCATGAAGTAACATTGTTTTAATGTGACAGGGACGGAGGCATTGTTCGCAGATGTAGGCCATTTTTCAGTAAGGTCTATCCAAATAAGTATGTCTTTTCTTGTGTACCCGGCTCTAATGTTAACTTACTCTGGCCAAGCTTCTTTCCTTCGCTTGCACGACTTAGATGTTGGCACTACATTTTTCAAGTCTATTCCAGGTTATTCGACACTGTCTACTTCACTTTTGTTGTTCCCATATGGAGACGGGTATATACCCGTCACCATATTACACATTTGGATCATGCATTTGACTAAACAAGGCAAATTGTTTGTTTTTTCTCCAGGTCCATTATACTGGCCGATGTTTGTAATAGCGGTTCTATCAGCAATTATAGCGAGTCAAGCTATGATATCCGGGACTTTTTCTATCATTCAACAATCTCTTGCTCTAGGTTGCTTCCCTCATGTCAGTATCATACACACTTCTAAAAAGTATGAAGGCCAAGTCTACATTCCAGAAGTGAACTATCTCCTCATGATTGCTAGTGTAATCGTCACTATCGCTTTCAGGACAACTGAAAAGATTGGAAATGCTTATGGTACGTTCTGCTAAATCACTTATATCCATTTTTACATAAGACTGAAGACAACCACAAGATGAGATTTAGTGTCGGCTTTACACTAATGCATACCTCCAAAACTTAATCCTACCTACAAATCAAGTCGTGTCAGAAGATCAGAGTGCCAAATACGCTGCCAAAGTAAAATGTCGATGTAGCATAGTTGGAGACATATAAAGATTGTTTCAGTGCTTTCAAAATAAAAATTTCGTATAGAATCAGTTAGTTTAGTCTGATAAATCACATTAATGAAATGCAGGTATTGCTGTGGTGTTTGCTGAGGCAATCACATCATTTTTCATGATTCTGGTAATGTTAGTGATATGGAAGAAGAACATAGCCATAGTGATAGTGTACGTGGCTTGCATAATGTCGGTGGAGTTAGTTTACTTAACCGCGGTGCTCTACAAGTTTCCTCATGGTGGATACTTCCCCATTGCCTTTGCCTGTCTTTTACTTGCCATAATGTACATTTGGAACTATGTCTACCGGAAGAAATACTACTATGATGTAGAGAACAAAGTTTCACCCGAAACTCTAAAGGATTTAACCACTCAAACCAATTTTTGTCGGATTCCTGGGTTGGCCATCTTCTACTCTGAACTTGTTCATGGAATTCCTCCTATTTTTGAGCATTATCTCGGAAATGTCTGCGCCTTGCAGTCGGTTGTTGTCTTGGCATCTATCAAGTCCTTGCCTGTCAGTACTGTTCCCCCAGAGGAGCGGTTTCTGTTTCGCAGAGTGAATCCTAGAGAGCTTTATATCTTCCGTTGTGTGGTCAGGTATGTATAGTCATGTTGGCATTATTTCTTCCTTTTTCGCTAACCTGTATTTATAATCTTTATATTCCGCTTGCAGGTACGGATATACTGATGCTCGTAATGAAGAGAGTTCGTTGGAAACCCTTCTAGTTCATCGGCTCAAGGAGTTTATGAGAGACGATTTCTGGGTTCACCTTAAGAATAATAACCAAATAGAAGGATCAGGTGATGTAGTACACATGATTCATGGTACGAACCATAACGACAACATTGACAATGCCGAGAATGAAGAAGACGTGATGATGCGGGCTAATGAAAGCGAATTGGAAAAGGAAGTTGAAGTGGTCGATAAAGCTTCTCGTGACGGAATTGTACACTTGATGGGCGAGAACGAGGTTATTTCCGGCAAAGGAGCTAATATTGGCAAGAAGATAGTAATTGATTTGGCTTATAATTTCATAAAGAAGAACTTAAGACAAACTGATAGAGCACTTGATGTTCCTCACAAGAGGCTGCTTAAAGTTGGGATGACATATGAACTGTAACGAGTGTTTTGACCCATGAAATTCATGGGAATTTCTGACAGGCAGTTTTCCCAGATTGCCACATTTCTTATCTTTGTTGTTGTTGTGTGTATTTTTTTTAAATGTATTGATTGATTTTGGTATTTTCTTCATTTTATTCTACTTGTGCATAACGGTTTAGCACAAGTATATTGTAAAATAAGAGCTATAACTGCTTTTATTAATATGGTTTATGATGTACTTTTACATGTACCGGAAAACTGTTATATAAAACACTAATTGTGAATGAAACTTATGACAGATTCTTGCCCTTTTGATATTAAGACGACTTTGCAAAGTTATCAAATGAATTTGTTAATTTGGTCTTATTTTGGTGTTTTGGAGGTGTGGATTTACAATTTTATTATTGTTTTGTCCTCATTTTACAGTTTCTTTTATTTTTATATTTTCTATTGGTTTTTTTTGGTATAAGCTAAAATATCATCAAGTTCGAAACAAACTATTACAATCTACTCAAATATCCATTTTATAAACATAAGTCAAATCATATACAACCATTTCGAAATATGATTACTTGAATGCAATTGTTTTGAGCAACTCCTCGTCACTTCTTGAAATTGGATAACTTAGCTTCGATTGAATGCAACTGTTTTGAGCAACTCCATAGACATGCCATGGGAACTACTTGCTTGGCTCACCTCTTTTCGGGTCATAGCTTCGATTTTCTTGGTCAACATGTCAATCTTAACATTTGTCTCCTCATTCGAACTTGATTTATTTTCCGACGGATATAGGCTACTCCTTCTCAACATGTTACCTCGTGGTCCATAACATGACTGTAAATCCACCATTTTCTTGATTAGTGTCGTCCCCTCGGCATCTTCCAAGTGATCGAATCCTCCTCCGGCCGAGGCATTCACCATTTCTTTAGTTCTTGATAACAAGGTTTGGAAGAAAGTTTGAGTGGTAAGCCGAGATCCCATGGTGTGGGCAACGAGCAAGAAAGTCTTGAAACCTATCCCAAGCCTGCCCAAGAGACTCTCCTTCTTCTTGTTGAAATGTGGTTATCTCGTTTCGAAGCATGGCGCTCTTGGATGATGGATAGTATTTTGAAAGAAAATCTTTGGCAAGGTCGTCCCAAATGATGAATGTATTTGGTGGATGGTTATTCAACCACCTATCGACTTTGCCTTTCTAGGTGAAAGGGAAAAGCATAAGTTGTAGGGTATTCTCGGATACACCATTCCTTTTCATTAATCCCACCTTATTCTTGAACTTGCGGAGTTGAGCATGGACATTTTCATCAACATTGTCATGCAAGGTATCACGTTCAATGATTCTTAATTGAGAGTGGTGACTTTCAAAGTTGTTCGGGGCCAATGCACCAAAGTTAATAGGGGAAGAGCAATCGTCGGGATTAGGAATATTATGATCTCGTAGAGTCGCCATCCTTCTCGGTGGGGATGTAGATGAAGAATTGTTTGGATTGGGTGGAGGATTTATGTTGTGAAAGGGGTTTGTAAAAGTAGTATCAACGGTATTGTTGTTGGCTTCTTGAGTTGTAGTTTCATTGTTGTTTGAAGTGGATGTGCTAGCTTCGTTGTTGTTTGTTTGAGTACCTAGAGCGGATTGTCTCACCCTTTCTAAGCTATTACCTCTCAAAGCTCGAAAAAGCCTTTCGAGGTCGAAATAGATGAGAAGAGCGTTACCATTCCTTCTAGGCATACACTTCAACAAAACGTTAGACGCCTAGCGCTTTAGCATTAGGGAAAGACAATAACACAAACACACATACAGACAATGACAACTAAAGAAAAAAAAAAAAAGAACAACTAAGTAAACAAGTAACCTAGACTAATCCAAGACTTATGACTAACTAAGTAAAATCTAACGCCATCCTGAGTTGCATGCGGGTGACCCGGGTTTGTTCCCCCGCAACGGCGCTATTTTTATGCAGTTAAAAGTCGTCACAACCAAATCAAACAATATAACTCAAATAGTAGTATGAGATCGACTAAGAGGACGACGTGGATTGATACTTAGCAAGGATTTAGTCTAACTTAGCCTAAACAAGAGAGGTGATGTGATTAATTAAACTAAAGACAAACAAATGATTAATATATCAAGACTAGAAGAGATCTAGGGATATGTCTTCACTAATGCGGTTGAGGTATGCTCTAGTGCGGGATTGATGCTAGAGTATCGAAGGGATATCTAGGTAAGTCTCATCTTTCAATGAAAAACTAACCTACGGTTTGGTCTAATCGAGCTTTCACTCTAATCAAGCAAAACCTGCTAATCTGCACAAAATAAGGCAAGTAAAAGTGTAGGCTTTCACCTTAGAGAAGATAACACAAGTCAAACACAAAGTTTTCACTTGGGCAAATCATCAAACACCTTGCAAGCATATAACATAGAGATAATTTTCCAACAAATTAGCAAACAATCCAACACATAAACCAAGTCCCTTAAACCCACATTAGATCCCCCTCATCCCTAGATAAGGAAACTACTCACTCATGTTATTATTGTCAAACAAGACAAGGTTTGAAGTCATAATAAAACTACCAACATTCAACATAATAAAGGTAATTAAAACAAGATTAAAGCAATAAAAATAAACTAATAAGTAATTAAGACAGGAAATTGATACCAGTAATGAAGAAATGAAGCAAACTTGGATTAGAATAAGGTTGAATTTCTTCAATTCCTTGCTTACAACAACCAAATTGATGCTAAATCTATACACTAATTAATGTGACTTAAGGAAAGATTAAGACTTGATTATGAAAGTTTAAAGCTTGAAAGGAAATAATATTCTCTATCTAGGGTTTGTGCTAAGATCTTCTAATGAATAAGGAAGAGGGGTATTTATAGGTTACACCATTACTTAGATCGAATAACAAGAGATTAGGAAGTGCGGAAAAGAGGTCCCAGCCACCGGTGGCATGACCGGTTGGGAGGCTTCTGATATTGAATAATTCCCAAATTGGATGTCAGGTGTGCACAGCAGGTGGGCCGGCCGCCGGTGGCCTCGCCGGCTGGGTCCCCCCCGACATTCTTACTCTTTTTTTTCGCCTTCTTTGTTTCCCAACGGCTACCGGTGGCCTGACCCGCTGGGAGGTTCATGCCTCTTATGTCTTCTTTTATTCTTGACTCAAGGGGGAGGGTTCCCTGCTGCCGACCTACCAGCTGAGAACCTTTCCTCAGCAACTCTCCCTCTCCTTCCATCTTCTTGTTCCAAAACCGCTTTGCTCGCTCCCATTTCCGTCTCAAACCCTGCAAGACGAGGTACAATTTCATAGAACGGGAAATCGGAATTGATAGCACCATATTTGACCGATTCTTAACCCACATTTTATCTCTTATTTTATCAAATTAATAACTCGAGTTAGCATCCCCCTTACTACTAAGTGAATAAGAAATTATCTTTAGTTTTCCCTCCAAAATGCATCTTACTTAACAAGGAAACAAATTAACTTTCTTTCAATAAACTATTATCTTTTCTCAAAATATAATCTTATATAATTACACTCTAACATTTTATTAAATTCAAAATTATGATTTTTTCATTATAATAAAATAAATTTGGTATTTTCCATTATAATAAAAATTTTTATTATTAAATCCTCTATATACTAAGAGAATAAGAAAGTTAAAATGTTTTTCCTCCAAAATGCACTCCTTTTAATGTGGCAAGAATTGATATAAGATTTTATTTAATTAGACTTTTTTTCATTTCATTAACATATACTCTCTTCCTAAAACCATCTTTTTTAAGCAAACTCGAAACTATAATGGTTTTATTAAAATAAAATAAATTTGTTATAAACAAATAAGTTACAAATTGCTAAATCTTTCTTTTGATATCATTAAAAGATGATTTAATGCATATTACTCGATATAAAAGATTTATAATTTGTTGTTATCAATAGCTTAATTATTCCGGATATTACTCAATTTTCCTTATTACTTTTGCATCTTGGTTTTTTTTATCAAAACAATGTACATAGAGGCGAAATTAACCAATGAAGTGTCACTTAATTTATAAGTAATACACCAAAAAAAATCTATAAATACCGCGCATTATGCGGGATCTAAACTAGTTATATACTAATTTTACTCTTATAATAACATATTAGTCTAACTAGTTTTTAGAACTTGGTACTGCTTTTCGCTTGTTTTACTCTATAGGTACCGGTTTGGAGACAATCTTCTTTATATAAAAGGAGAAACATTTAAAGTGTTGTGATTGGTTCTCATAACTTTTTGCCAAGGGACCCACCACAATTTTTTTTCATGAATTTTCTACCCATATCCATCTTTTTTTTCTTTCTCTTTCAAAAATGCATTTCTTAGGCTTATTAAGTAATTTCTATTTCTTTTTATTCAATTTCTTCAAATTTACGTACAAATGATACAATCAACTACAAAAAATTACATATCATATAATATAGAAAAAATTACACATAGTCCAATTTTTTTTAATATTTACAGATTTTAGAATAAGGCGGTCTCACGTTGTAAGACGAATCCATCTACATCTACATAATATAAAAGCAAAAAACTTTAGATGAGGCTTAGAAGAACAAAAAATTCCCTAAAATTCCTACAAAATTTATATAAATGAAAAATCATACTCCCTCATAGTCACTCATTTCTTCCCCTTTCCCTTTTACACAAAAATTAAGGAAATGAATTTGGACCACACAAAACACACTACCCACATACAAATGAATTTAGACCACACAAAACACACAACCCCACATCCAAAAAGGGAAAGAGGGAAGAAAACCCGACTTACGCAATAAGAAAAGAGGGAAGAAATGACCGACTAGGAGGGAGTATATAGATATAAAAATAAATATTTAATACGAAACACGGATTTATATTATCTAATGCCCATATATTACATATTAGTTGAAAAATAAGACGACAAAACAGACGAGTGTCATCATCTGCCTATATTCAGGTTGATCTTCTTTTTACGTCGAATATTAGTATATTAAAACAACCCGTGCATTTTTTTGCACGGGTTTAAACTAGTATGATGAAAAGACAAAAAAAACAAGAAGAGTAATTGTGTTAAGTGTTGTGAAATAAAGAAGGGAGAGAATTAGAGAGAAGGTAGAGAGATAATAGAGAGAGACAGAACTGTGTTATTATTCCATTATAAGGGATATATATACACATACAATAGGGGTAGATATTCCATAAGATAATATATTCTAGTATCCTATAAGATATGGACATCCATATAATATTACATAATAATATTTCATAACACTCCCCCTTGGATGTCCATTACTGAAGAACATGCCTCGTTAAAAACCTTACTAGAAAAACCCTATGGGAAAAACACTAGAAAGGAAAATAGTACAATAAACTCCAAACACGCATAACAAGCTGCCTCGTTAAAACCTTTCCATGGAAAACCTAGTGGGACAAAACCATAGTTAAGGAAAAAGAGTACATCGCGTGCTACTCCCCCTGATGATAACATGAATGTATATAACTTCAAATGAATCATGCTTTGACGTAACTTCTCGATCGTTGAATATAATCCATTGTAGTTGATAAACTTGATATCTTCAGTTAGTAGAATTCTTTAACAAAATCAATCTTCATATGTCTTTAGAACTCACAATTCGGATGTAGTCATTCATGATGACTCTTGATCTTCATTTCAAGTAATACACCAAATAGTGAGACAAAATAATTTCAATTCTTCTCATAACATGACATAATATTATGTCTAAAACAATTGTCATCTCAACAATCATTATTATAGCGTATCAATAATGCGCTTATAGTGCTACCTCGTTAAAAACCTTGATAGGAAAAACCCGTTGGGACAAAAAACCTAGTCGAAGGGAAAAAGAGTGTAGCAATCGTCCATATATTGGATCTCTACTGGAGAAGCAACCAAATTGTTGGATAATAATAATCCACTAAATACCTTCAGTAATTTTCTTTGTTAAACCATTGGATTGACATCCTCATTGTAGACTTTGACTACATTATTTTTCAATCGTTATGATACTTCTGGACCATAAACTCATTTTAAGTGTTTAACAAGAAATTCATTCAGATCTCAAGAAATTCATTCAGATCTCAATTCTCATATGCTCAAACTTCAGGTTGAGACATCAAATAAACTCTAAAGGAGTTTTGATGTTCCATTTTGGAACTAATTACGATATCTTTCAATCGTATTTAAGAGGTTTATATATTTCGTCACGAGTTCTCAAAACTCGATTGATCAACCATTTAACAATTGATGATCATTCATAAGAGGCTCCTTCAGGGAGATATCCTCGCAGGAGTAAAATATACTCCTCCTTTTAAACATTTATCAAAGTAGAACAACATAATTAATCATGTGCATGCAACTGATATGTAACTAATTGCAAACAATATATTCTAACAATAATGCAATATTAATAATGTAAATATTAAAACTAAGATGCAATGTTGAACTTACTCTCTATATGCACATGATGATGACTCAAAATGCAAACTGTACAGTTTCTTTTACAATATTCATAATTTCAATTGACTTCAGGTCAATAGATGGACTTTAGGTCCATGAGCTCATTTATAATCAAAGATTATATGTCGACAATCAAAATTAGGACTTGCATATAATATCCCCATTTTCTAGTCCAATAAACTCCGCGCGCAAATGCATATCGGTTCCATAACCATATCGATATAATTCAACATCTCTTAGATATTTTCAGTACTGATAAGTGATATCTGAATATATAGGGTACCATTTATTCTCTATATCGGCCATCTATTATCATTCAGATATTTATGTCACTTCAGGGACATACAAATTTCTTTACTCCATACTCCATAGAAGTACCAACTGCCCATTCTTGCCATTTTCTTACTACTTGAAATATGTGAACCGATATGACTTCCACACTACATTCCATGTGTGCTTATTGTTCAATCTGACAAGAATTTCAATTTTCATTACATATAATATCTTTGACTAATTTATAGCACGGTATACCACAAATAGGGCTAATCTGTCTATAATTAAATCGTAGATCCCAATGTAATGTCACGTTTAGACAAGGTAATCAAACTGGTATCGTAATACATCTTCATAACTAAATTAATGCCATCATTTTTAATTTTATGAACCTCTATTTGATGTATTTCATATTGAAAACAAACCGCTGAACTTCAGGTCCCGTTGGGGATATCATACTTGTTTGTTTTTACCAGCTTCTCCTTATCATTCTCCCCCTAAGGTGGTAGAAACTATCACCAAATGTATAGTCTAAATATTTATCATAACCACCTTAGATCTCAATTTCTCATATCATCGATGAGAATTTATGTGTGCATTTTTGTACAATAACAAAATATTTCGGAGAGTAACATATAATGCAGTTGGATTTTAATATGCTGAATCACAATGCCCTATTTAGGAGATCAACGATTTTATAGAATAATCAAAATGTGATTTCTGATCACAAGAACTACTCAGAAAAATTATTATGTGGCTACAAGCCATTCAATAGAGTGTCAATCCATACACAAACATTTCAGTTCTTTATTAAACTTCTGAGTAATGTTATATCTCCAATATCAAATATACTCAATCTCACTGTAGTGTCTTGCCTTTAATGAGATTTATACACGAGAGAGTTTCAGCACTTATCTTTTCTCTAGGATAAACTCCAGGTTTATCAAAATGGGTATAATAAGAACCCGGATGGCCTCAATCGTCACATCTTAACAATTTAATGTCAACTTTTTATTTAGTTTGACGTCCACAATTTATGACGCTATTTTATATGCACTTGGCTGTGTATAAATAATTTCCGAATAATTAATATATCACACGCCACTTTAATTTCTAGTTGACTATTCATCTTGCTAAACTTCTGGTTAGCAATGTCATATCACGTGCCAAATTTATAGTTGACTATAATTACAGTGCTAAACTTCCAGTTAGCAACATTTAAACATACGACTTCAAATTAAGTCTGTTGTATCTAGCCAGATAAAATAGATGTGACATAAGACACTAACTGGTGTCTTATTTATATTGGCAAGACTAAACATGTAACACAATATTCCTTCAGGGAATATAATACATTGCTTTTTCTTGTAGTATGGACACTAACCATACATCGAAATGATTCTTTATAGGGATACAAATCATAACTGATTCTTTGAATAATCTCAGTTAAACTCAATTAATAATTCATCGATTCCTTCAGAGGAAGTGGTGAATTCAATGAATCACTTCATAATATTAAATAACTTGATCACATGTCACTTGTATACGAGATACCACACATAGTATTTTAAGCTATTTATATGATAATGTGTCTACATGACTACATTATTTGTATGAATGATAAATATATTTCATACTCACAACATGATATCTCATTCACGTCTCATTCACTTCAGGGAATGATTTTGAATTGATTGGATATGATTATCAACTCTTAAGACTATCTCATCTTGCAAATATTCATGTATAATCCCGAGTTCATTTTTAATTATGATGCTCAAATAATACTCACTATATGAAATGTGAGAATTGATCAACACTGTGAACTTCAGGTCACAATTTCAGTATCTGTAAACATTATGAATTTCAGGTCATAATTCAGTCTTTGTAAACACTATGAACTTCTGGTCATATTTTTAGTATTGTTTAAACAATATGAACTCCATGCCATAAAATAAACATCAATCAACTCGTATATCATGAACATTTTTATTTTTCTTTACTCATATAGATATATGAATCTCACGTGACTTTTCATGAAATATTTTCTTTCAATGAATACATTTGGCTCAAATAACGCCAGATCATTAGGCTCAATAAAGGCCCCATTACTTGGCTCACCGAATCTCATATTGTTAGGCTCAATATAGGCCGCAATATTAGGCTTAATATTATGTCATATTTTCGATCTTTGATACAGACATAGTCTTTACGAGATGTCACATTCACTTCAGGGAATTGATCAAACTTCATTTTTTTTTAATGATGTTCAACTTAAGGTGAACAAGAATTGATACAGAAATAATCTTCCTTTTTGTAATGACCGCTTTATCCATTGGAAATTCAAATGCGGTTCATAAAATCGCAGCTGTGAACTTCTGGCCACTAGCATTTACATGTGGACTTCTGGCCCTTATATTACACTTAAACAATATGAATATATTGTAGTGATGAGACGGTGTTAAATTATAATACATCTGTAAAACTTTGAACTTCAGGCCAAAGTTATAATATGAACATCTTTATAAAATAATTCTTTTGGAACTTCGGGTCCAAACATTGTATAATATGTCCTTTTTCAAAACTCGTTTACCACATGTATGAAACTTCAGGTCCAAATATGTAAATTTTATGAGACTGGTAAAACTCTTCATGATAATCAATCAATAAATTAATTAATTAATATAAACTTCACTGCAATTCTACAAACAATTCATTATAACAGTTAAAGGTTTATATAATATAGATTGCTATTCTAAAATCAATTGCTTTTATACTAATCGCTTGCTTTTATACTTTTATTATCATTATATGAGTTCAACAATAACTCCATAAGCAATGACATAAGCAATGACGAGAAAACGTACCTGAATTAAATAATTTCATACGCAATTGCCCACACAGGGACAGTAGCACAGTTAATAATTGTTGAGGAAAGCTTTAGATTTGTTACGTAAAAGTTTCAGATGAGAATCCGTGGTATTAAAATACGAAATTGGTTGCGTTGCAGCAACAGTCGCAAATATATGTATGCGCCTATGCGGATGTTGCATATCTAACAAAACAACCGCTACCATACCAATACAGATGTTATATGAAAAACGTTTTAACAAACGTGTAGAACTTCACTTCACGTGATCTTATATTTAGAATATTATCCATGTTTGTAGGCTCAAGCCTATCTTTTCTCTGCAAACTTCAACTTAGTCAATTAGCAATTCATTAATGAAGATTAGGTAGAACAAATATTAGGCCAGAGCATGGATCGGATATCCGATCTGAATCCGTACTTCGGATCGGATATCCGATCCGAAAATCAAAAATTTTATTATCCATGATCTGATCCGAAATGATCGGATATCCGAAATTTACTATCCGAAAAAATCGGATCGGATATCCAATATCCATTATCTGATCCGAATATATAAATAGTCAGTTTTTGAAGAAATTACACTTTTATTTGACTTGGGCCTAAAGCTACTTGACATAATATTGTTTTCAATCAAAATAAAGTAGAATACATAAACTTTGGTCCAACCTTCAAAACCCGTTACATAACAAGCAAAACGAGCGTAATAGTCCGCCAAATACAAAGACAAATATCCAAATACACAACATAAAAGTCTTGAAATCTTAAACCTAATTTTCTATTATACAACCGACATGGCATTTAAATATGCCAACATACGAAAGAAAATGAAGCAAGTCACCGCCATT